>JAAAKQ030147947.1:0-13034 GCA_010016005.3 Zanna intricata
CTTCAGAGGATGAGATGAATGAATTGTAGCGTGTGTGAAAAATGCCATGCCTGACCGGGATTCGAACCCGGGACCTAATAAAACAAGACCTAATAAAAAATATAATAAAACAATGAATATGAAAAGACTGATATGAAAGATATGAATATGAAGTGCCTTATAGTATTAAAACATCTCAATGTTTTTTTATCATTAAGGTATTAGTTAAATTTTTATTTTTTGAAGCCTGCATATTAAAAAAAATAACTATTAGAATTAAACTAAATAGTTATTTTAAGTAAAATAACTATTCATATTAAAAAAAAAATAACTACCAAAAAATTACTGACCTCCTAATCGATTAATTGAAGTGATCAAAACTCAAAAGAATTTTTAATATTTTTTTATTGTCTTTTTATTTATAGAAGCTTCAAATGTTGAGATCATTAGCCAATATAATGTAATTGTAAATGTATCATATAATGTATTGTAAATATAATGTTAAGAGAGTAATAACAGAGACATCGGGCCGACTATTCGTGAGACATGTAGTTAATTGAATTCCAACCACTAAAGACCACCAGTGTAGTGTTCTTATGGTCTAGTATTCAAATATGAATAAAAGTGACTAGGATCTGAATCTAAGAATTTTCGACTTCAGCCGATTTACGACTTTGGTGATTAGACTTCAGCTAATTTCCGAATTAAAAAAATCACCGAATTGGACTAACCCCGTGGTTTTTTAAATGTTTTATTTTTAAATTTTTTAGTGCATTTTTAAAGTTATAATAAATTTTTTTAAATTTATAATAAAATTTGTACGGAATGTTCTGCCGTGTGAAAAAAGACACGATTAAAAAAATAATTCATCTTGATAGAAAAATAAATCAAGCTATCCTGAGAATGATGTAGATTACCTAAGTAATGTTTTCTGGAATACGTATATTATTACTTTATCTTCAATTATCATAAATTTTCAAATAAAAATACGTTGATTATCAGTATGAAATTATGTTACTTTATTTATTATACGATAGATAAATGTGCTGTGTTCCAAATTAAAAAAATAAATATTTAAATAATTATAATAGCAAATGTATATATTTGCAAGAGAAAAAAAAAATCATTATATCTACAAATTTTTACATCCATTTAATTGTAACATAGTACAATAGTCCGTTTCTTAGAAAAGAAATCTGATGTGGACACCAAATGGTCCTTGTACACCTGTAAAATTACGTACACACATTTTTCTTTTTTTTAATAAAAAGTACATAGAATTTTATTTACACTAATAACTTCTGATATTTTTTTATTATTTTATTGTTATTATTTATTCTTAAACTTTTTTTATAATCAGAGGTTAATAATTATTAATAAATCAATATATTTAAATTAGAAAAAAAGTAAAAAACAGAAAAAGAAAAAAAGATGAAGTCTGATTCAAACCGATGTGTCTTCCTCTTTTAAAATCCAAATATTTCAGTAATTAAAATTTTATTTGATTATACCTCTGGAACTAATGAATATAAGTACCACTTATTCATCAATATGTCATTGATAATGACAGATTATCAATATGTCATTGAAAATCTCTCAATGCTTTATGAGGGCTTATTAAGAAAAAGAATTAAGAAAAAGTCCAAGATCCAATTATTTTTTTGATTTTGGGCTTTTTTGGAGATTTTTGGTCCAGTCGATCGCAATCAAAATGGGTGGGAGGAGATTGGTCGATGCACAACTACAAGTTACAACAGTTTGAAAATTTCAACAACCTAGGACTAATCGTTTTTCAACTACGCGAGATACGTACAGACGTATAGATGTCAAGCCGAAGTAGTCAAAATAGATTTAGGGATGGTGAAAATGGATATTGCCGTTAAAATCTGAAAACCAAAATTTTTAGCTATCACAGTAATTCCTTTTCTATGTACAAGGAAATAAAAAACGTTAAAGACAAATTCTTCGTTTAAAATACTCGTATCTTCAAGTTATTTGTAAGAAGCTTACAACTACACCACCGGATGAACTTCCAGCTACATCAAAAAAGATTCATCAAAAGGAAGATGTATTACAGATTTCTCATATTTTAATCTTCTCTAAAATATTTTTTTGGTAGTCGATTAAAAAAAAAAGAGGAGGAATCTAAAATTAATTAAATTGTATGTAAAGATAGGGAAAGAAATTTTATTTATTTTTGAAATTTTTGGGTGGTACCGTAATGAAAATCTACCGTTTGTTTATATTTAGTTTCTTTTATCTGTTAAATTGCAATGAAATTTCCACTTATTATCCAGTGATGATTACTAGATTATTTCCTTTAACGTTCTTTCCGTTATTTGCTTAATTATTCACGTATAATTTAATTTTTATTACTGCATGAATATCACTTTCAGCAAAACATAAAAAAATGAACATTGTGTTTTTTAAATTGCAATAAAATAAGTAAGCTTTATACAAAAATATTTTTTGTCTGTCACATTTAGAATTTTAATTAAAATTTGTTTTTACCCAATTATTAGTATAATTTTCTGAATGATAAACTTAAAAAAAAATAAATAAAAATAAAAAACCATACGAATGAGTAACATACATATATAACGCGTTTCTAGTGAGTGAGGGAACGACAAAGTCACGTCGTTATTGACCATTTTAAACGTTCAAATGCAATGAACATCAAGTTTAGCTGTCAGCCAATATGTTTTCTTCCAAACAGCTTCCTTTTATGGTTGTAAAACGCAGACAGATCGAACGGCTACTTCCAAAGTTAAACTTAACCGTCGGCTTCTATACAAGCAAGCGTTGCCAACAGCCAATTCAGAGAGAGAATAACTTCTCTTGTTCACCATAAATAATTATTGAAAATAGATTTATTTACTCACAAAAAAAATGACTTTCGGTAATTTTTTATTTATAACGAGTTTTATAAATTTTGAATATAGCAAATTTTTATTCGAAAATAATAAATAAAATTAATTTTGGAATATATTAATTAATAAAATTGATAAAAATATTAAATTTAAAAAAAAACTAAAGATTTTAAAATATAAAATTTACCAACATGAACAAAATTATTCTTCCTTTCTTTAATTAATTGGTCTGTTAAAGAATATTAATCGTCTGTTAAATCGACTAACAATTAACATACTTATAAAAAGAACTTTTCCGATTCAACCTGTAATTTGTTATTTTATAATATTGTTCAAGGCTGCTTCACGCTTACGTTCTTCACGTACTGTATTCATGAATGTATTTCGATTAGTTAAATAACATTAAAGACTGCTCCTTTTAATACAATAAATTCTAATATTTCAGCTAAGTTGTTTAGGTTAAGTTCTCGGCATGAAACATAATAAGTAGAAATAGTTTCAGATGTGTTCGTTTAGTTATTGTTTTTAGCGATCGAGTGAAACAAACAAGTTTTGTTGGTTTTAACCTTCTTTTTGTTTTTTTAAATAGATAAAATTAAAGTTGAAATTATAAAGTACTAAAGTACTTTGTTTTTAAAAGTTTTAATCAGAATGGACATACAAAAACGAGATTCCAGTTAAAAGGATTCTTCTTCTTCTTTCTTTTCGAGAATAAAAAAGTCGGCTGATGAATGTAAGCATAATCCATTTAAGAAGAGTTAGGGAACCGATAAACCGCTATGACTGTCAAAATAATCACAAAATGTCGGATTAACTGATCGCCGATTGAAGGGGTACGAGACTGCTAACATCACAAACATTTCGACAGGTTGTGTCCATTACACAATATTACACGATATTTTGGGTATAAAAATTAATTCCGCTTGATGGATGCCGAGTTTATTAACAGTCAATGAAAAATCCATTCCACAAAACACTAATTAAGAGTGTTTAGACCTGTTTACAAGCGATTCGGCTGAGTTTTTCGAGGCATTAACAATCGATTAAAGATATAACAGAAAAGACTCTACAGTGATCTAAATAGTGAGTGAAAGCAGGTGAAAGTGTGACAAAGAAAGCGAAAACGGTTCCATTTGCAGGAAAAGTCAAGGCTATGATTTTTTGGGTGTGGTCCTCATAAGAGTATCTGGAAAATGGCAGGACAATCACTGGGGGTACTATGCTTCAATTATGGATCAATTGAGACGGTGTTAATACGGCTAAACGTTCAAGTTTAGAGAACTAAGACTACCGATTAATTTACAAGTCTGGACAAATCATATTCTACTGAGGCTATAAAAAGTTGGAAAATCGTTTGTCTAAATGTACTGAGATTTGAAGAGAAATGTTGAAAAACAAGTTCTGAAAAGTCTTCTTTTTTTTCTTTTTCAGACCAAGAACTTTCCAAATGGCCATCGTGTAGTCAACACCTAATTTCGACTGTCAAGATGATATTTATCTTAAAATATCAGACTGATTCCTCCTACACGAAAACCATTTATTATATTAATATTATGGTTTGATGGTTTGTCCTACCTAATATTACATATTTCTCGAGGCATCTTTAACGCTTCTAAAATAACACTAAAATGGTTCTAATCTTTCTGATTCTAATAGAATAATTCATTAATGAAAACATAAAATGAGGTAATCGATGGATGAAGCCGTTACTTGATGAAAATTCATGAAAACAAAAGAAAATAAACAAATGTGTTATTTGATTTTAACAAAATGATTTTTACCATCCTTAAGTGTTTTAAACAGAATACGCCAAAATGTACGACTCGGAGCAAGCCGAGTAACAAAAAAAAACAAACGTTACGTTTTTGTTCGTTACGTTTTACGTTACGTTTTGTTATCTTAGTTTTATTTTTTTGAGTAACAAAAAAATAAAGTGTTTAAATAAAAAAAAAAGAAAAAAGCTTGGATTATTAAACGAATTGTAAATTCTATTAGCAAATCTTGTTTTAAGAAATCTTTATGAAATATCTACTCGTAAATATATTTTGTATTTACGCTTAAGTTATTTTTAATAATAAAAAATTATGTTTTAATTTAATAGACAATAAAATTTAAAATTATGAGAGGAATTATTAAAAGTAAAAGCGGTTTTTTAAATTAAAAGGGGTCAAATATTTTCAGTAAAAATATAAAGGGATTTGATTTCCGTTATTTCCTCTCTGTTCTTGTAGCAGAAGAATTTAATAAATTCTTTACCGGTATTTCAAATAAAAATAATATTGATCAAATTTAAACAAAGAGATTCAACTTGATTGGTTTTATTGATTAATGCACAATATTATTTCCCGTTGATTCTCAAAAACTTAACAATTTATTTTAAACATAAGAAAGTACCTTATATAAATTAATTTATCACATTATTGTACCTCTTATAAATTTAATTAACAAATCATTCAATATTATATTATTCAAAGCTATCTTGATGACGACGTATTGCACTTAATTTAAAATGTATGGCTCAGTTGAATTAGTTTCTTAATTATTTGAAAAATTTGTAAAAAATTGATTTTTAACGATTCTTGAAAAGCAAAATGAAGATTAAAACTTACAACATGGTTTTTTAATTAGGATAAATTGCCTTCTGACAAAGCCATTTCCCAGTTTTTACAAAGTATTTTAAATACCATAAATAAAAAAAACATATTCTATTCTCGACTGTTTTGTGATCTTAGTAAAGCATTCAATTTAATTTCACGCTTCTTACTGTTGTTAAAATTTTATTTGCTATAATAGTAGAAAAACTGCTTAAAATTACTTAAAGACAAACTCCATTAACCGTAAACAGGCAATTAAAATTTCATAATTTCATATTTTGATTACAATACTTTAAGAGAGTTAACGAAGAGAGAAATATTTTTGAAACAATTAAAAAGAGCTAACAGGACACATTCTTAAGCACCAGTGACTGATTAAGGAGGAGAGATGGAAGCGAGAAACTCTAGGAGAAGGCCTCAGTCGGATTTCATAAAATAGATAATGGACTATATGAACTGTGATTCTTATTGGGAAAGGTTGATAAATGAGAGGAGTGGAGACCTGTTGGCAACTACCCTAAGGACTATTAACCAAAGAAGATTTTAGTGAAATGTACTTCTAATCGTGGAACTCGGACTGCCACAAGGAATGTCCTTGTTACATTGCTTTTTTTATTACTTATTATGTTGACAGTCTAAAATCATGAATTATTCATTATTACCTTTTCCCCACAAGTGCGTAACTCTACAGTTACTCTACAACTATATATAATTATTTAAAAAAAAAAAAAAAAAAAAAAAACTGTAAAGTTTACAACGATAGTTCAAAAAAGTTATTCATCCTTGTAATTTTAACCATATAATTTTAAATATAGATAATATCAATGCAGTTTTCTTGTCAAATAGACATTAAATTATTAATAGTAAGGATAAAATTTCCATTGTGATAAAAATTGTATTTCTATTTCCCAATGAGGGAAATTTTTCAAGATATTTTTCTTAATGAAAAATTCTCTTGGGATAATCAAATTGATTTCTATATTTTTTTATTTATTTTTTAAAAATATTTTGTTTAGTATTTTCATCATTTTTATATAGATAAAGCAAATATAGTTTATGATCATATTACATACATCGTACTTAATCGTATGTAAAGCGTATTTTCTTTTGGTTGAAAGGCCTTAATATAAGACAGTACTGGCCCTCATTATTATATTTATTACGCCTACACATATTCTTGTCTTTCTTGGAGCCTGCAAAAAGCTAAAATGAGTTTTGAAGATACAAAAATGGGCGAAGAGCTCACTGTTTTCGTTCTACGAATGAAAACGTAGAACGACATTTTATAAATTAACACTGTTAATTTATCCATATGTTTGTGTTTATGAATATACAATTTTTACTAAAAAGAATAGTCAATTATTCTTTTAAAAAAATATCACATATATATGTATATATATATCTTAATGGGCTACTCTAGAGATTAATTTGTCGCAAATGAGTTATTTAACAGTTGATTTTCGAAGTTGTTGATTCTAAGGTTCAAATTCTAGTAAGCGTTAGTTGCTTTTTATACGGATTTGAATATTAGATAATGAATGCCAGTATACTTTGGGTAGGTATTCTCTCTCATTCTTTCTCTCGCTCTGTTTCTGTTTAGCTTCCGGAGCTAACGTAAATTATTACTTCAGAGGATGACTGAGAATGATATGTATGAATGAGAATGAAGTCTAGTCTTGCACAGTCTCAGATCGACCCCTCCTGAGAAATGTGGTTAATTGAAACCCAACCACCAAAGAACACCGGTATCCACGATCTAGTATTCATATCCGTATAAAAATAACTACCTTTACTAAGATTTGACCCTAGAACTCTCGACTTCGAAATCCGCTGATTTGCGATGTCGCGTTAACCACTAGACCAGCCGGTGGGCTTACTTTGGTGATTAGAGTTGAGTTAACCACACGTCTCAGGAATGACCGGTCTGAGTCGGTACAATATCACACCTCATTTACATGATATAATACCATCCTCACTCATTGAGCCGAGAGTAAGTCTTTAGGTAAAAAAAATATATATATATATACACTTATATAAAACTGGACAACAAAAATATTTTCCTTTAACTCAAAATACTTCGGTTTACGAGATAGGGCCTTATTTTGCGTCAGCTACCATTCTTAGAATTTAACCATTTAAAATCTTTACCCAGATTTATTTAATTTTTTTTTTTTGACACAACTAAACATTTACAACATATTCCCTCGGAACAATGAGTAGGTGTGTTGAATTCTGTAATTAATTTGAAGGAGACAGAAAACCCAACATAAAATTGTAAACACCATTTTATATTTCATTCCGATTGGTGATGGAATGAAAGATTTTGGGATAAGTACGGTTGATAGGCATGGTTGTAATTCGAACCCAGAATCTCCGTACGAACAGGAGAGAGGCTACCATCCGCCACGAACACAGCTCATTTAAAATAAAATTAAAACATTTTCTTTTGCATAAATAATATTAATCTGCCGACCTCCGTGGGGCGAGTGGTAGCGTCTCGACCTTTCATCCGGAGGTTCTAGGTTCGAATCCCGGTCAGGCATGGCATTTTCACACACGCTACAAATCAATCATTCATTTCCATTCTCTAATGTTATACCTAACGGTGGTTCCGGAGGTTAAAAAAAATTAATCTATTGATGAATTGTTAAATAAAACAAAATTAAATCTTTCAAACCGATAAATTTTTCGCACTTCCTTCAATGTGAATATAAATATGTGATTAAATAATGTTCATTGAAGCTTCTGAATTGTGAATTATTTTAGATAGATATTATATTTATTTATTATTTTCCCGTATTTTTATTTAGACAAAGCAAAAATAGTTTGTCGTCATCATATTACGTAATTTTAATTTAACCTAAAAACAGTTTTTTTTTTTAAAATATAAATAAATAAATTTTTGAAAATAATATTTCTTCCAAAATGTTCATAAATAAAAATATTAAAACTTTATCTGAAATAAAGATAAATGTTACAAAAATATTTCACTATGTCTTTTTGAATTCATGAGGAAACAGGAGAAATTTTTTTTTTGTACTCTTAAATCTAATAATAATAATATAATAATAAATTTCTATAAAGTTATTAAAGTACACAGACAAATACAACATTTTCTGTTTGAATTATCTAACTTTTAAAAAGTAACAAAATAAAATTGTAATATTTTATTGCAAGATTATACACAGTTACCGAGTTTTCAAAAAGATTTAAAAATTAATGAATTTTAATAACGGAACGTTTCACTAATTGTATTACAAAAATATACAGCGAAGTTGAAATAATTTCAAAGAAATCCCTTTTAATGATTATAATATCTACATTCTAAGCTAAAATACAAAAAATAGAAATTTTTAATAAAACGTACTGGTGAACTATGCGAAGATTTATGTTTGAATTACAACAAAACATTTTTAAAATATTCCGCAGACATTGTAACTCCACCTACCCTTTTTCTTCCATAACCATTGTGGCGCCAGCATCTTTGTTACATGTTACAAATAACAAAAACACATTAAATTCTCAAACTTCTACATAAATACGTATTATTATACTCGTTCTACTGTGGTAACTTAGACAAGGAATACCAAATATATAAGAAACTTTCATGGACCGATGCAACTATCACACGTTTCAACCTAATTTTCCGTATTAAGAAATGCTAGTAAACGGTTCAAAATTTTTTGGCTACTGAGGTCTAAAAAAAAAAACACAAAACCAAAAATTCGATTTTGAAATATAAAATTAAATTTATATCACCTTTTTAAGTTTTTAAGTATTTATTGTCAAATACAGTGAGTATATATATATATATATATATATATAAACCGGATGATAAATAAGTATGGAAACAGCTTTATACTGCATACCTGAAAACTATTTGGAGGCAAAAAGAAATATGGTTCTACAGAGATAAAAAAAGTTTGCATTATGGTGGATTTTTAATTTTTGTCTGCCATACTGAATTAAACTTAATTATTTTAAATAGGAAGGTGGACATATGACAATGATTTTTATTAAAAATTTTATAAAAAAAAAAAACAATGGTGAAACCCGTTTTTCTGTTAATGTTCTCGTTATCGAGTATTAAGCATTCAAAGTTGCAACGGTGCAAAAATCGTATTAACAATAAAACGAAGTTAAACGCTCTGCTTGAACAATTCTATTGCATTTTATATTCATAATGCATACAATAACAAACTTTAAACTTTGCTATAATAATAAATTTCAACCTTATAAGCTACACCTGGTGCAAGAACTTTCGGAAGATGATTTTAACTGTACAATTCAGTATTGTAATATTAACATTTTTAAAAATTGCCAGCCTCCATGGCGCGAGTCGTAGCGTTTCGGTCTTTCACCGGAGGTCCCGGGTTTGAATCCCGGTCAGGCATAACATTTTTCACACACACTACAATTCATTCATCTCATCCTCTGAAGATATACCTTAACGGTGGTTCTGGAGGTTTAAAACAAAAAAAAAAAAATGCAAATACGAAATAAAAGACATACGAAATCTTTTTAATACAATAATATTTACTAATGAAATGACTTTCATGTTAAACGGCTATGAGAATAAGCAAAACTGTCGACAGAACGAAAATAACCCCAGCTGGATGTAGGATGCTTATACACAGCCCCCTCAGAAAGTGAATATTTGTGCCGGAATCGTTGGTTATTGTAATGAAGTGCGTTTCATTTTAGACAATGCTGTAACATTTTACCCGATAGGATTTTACAAATTATCCGGGAAACGTTTGACCCTGTTAGAGGCAATGACACTAAAGGACCGAGTCCCCGCTACTGGGGTGAGACGGCTGGGAGTGGCATAGACAGGTCTGGCACTGCTCCATCCTAGTGGTTAGAACTGATGGTACCTTCCAGGCCGTGTTAATACTTAATTGCAGGCCCTGGGAGGTTGGAGAAAAAAAAAACTGTTTATTCACAATATGTATTTCTCACCTCACTCAATTAAAAATTGAACCATTATTCGACCGAATTTTAACGTAAAATGAGATCATAAACTTGAATCACAAGAAAACATTACATCAATTTTCTTTAAAAATACTCTTTGCCAAAAACACCAAAGATGAAAATCACCTCACATAAAAGACTTTGGTATCTGTTTGGTGGTTTTCGGCAAGAATGAGGTTATGAAATAGGATAACCAATTACTACTAATCTTTTAGAAAAAAAAAATTAACTACGAGAAAATAAAAGAAAAATGACAAGATTTCTGCCAAAATTAGTGAAAAGAAGGGATACTTTGTTGCTTCAGAGTAACACCCAATCTAATTTGGCAAAAATGGCTCACGATAAAGTGTAAAAAAGTGGCAGAAAAAGAAGTATGAAAAAGTGTAAAGTGTAAAAAGGTTTGAAAGGGAAATTATTTCCCATCAACCACGTTTCCATCCCAGCAGATTTCCACAAGTTCCTGGTCTTAATACGGTGAACAAGCAGTTTAACAATAAAATCATAACTGAATAAAGGAAGTATCAAAGATAATTTCGTGATAAATAAGTTTTATGAAAACAATGTTTATTAGGTTATTAAACCGTTTGGATACAATGTGAGAGTGCATAATTAAATGAATAAATTCTATTATGAATACTGAAATCAGTAATTAATAAATTCTATCTTAAACAATTATGAAGTTACAGGAGTAAAAAAAATAAATCTTCTAACCGAAATTATCTTCTGGCGTATTTGACTACAAAATAGCAACAAATTAAATTCCGAATTTTTTCTATTTAATAAAAATCTGATGTGGACACTACATGACGACTTCCTTGTAATACGCCTATTAATTACACATACACATTTTTTTAAATGAAAAGAACATAAAATTTTATTTCATTAATACCTCTGACAATTTCTTATAATTTATTTTTTTTTATTGTTATTATTGAATTAAAATTTACCGTAAACATTTTTTAGAATCATAGGTTAATAATTATTAATAAATCAATTTATTTAAATTTAAAAAAAAAAGTTGAAAAACAGTAAAGTAGATGAAGTCCGAATCGAATCGAATCGATGTATACCCTTGTAAGATCCAAATATTGCATCTATTAAAATTACACTTGGCTATAACTCTGGAACCAATGAAAATAAGTACCACTTATGATACATAGCTGAAAAGTTCTTAACGAAGGCTTATTACTGCAGTTAAAAAAACGTCCAAAATCCAAACGTTTTTGAATTTTGGGCTTTTTGGGCACTTTTGGTTCAGTCGATTGTAATCAAAAGAAGAGGTGCACAACTATATGTTACAACAATCCTAAATCAAAAATTTCATCATTCTACGGCTAATCGTTTTTGAGTTATGCGAGATACGTACGTACGTATTCTTCGTACAAGGAAGTAAAAATGAGAGAATTTATAATGGCCTAATACCTATTCTTGTTTCATTTTTGATATGCATT
This sequence comes from Zanna intricata, assembly GCA_010016005.3. Taxonomy (NCBI): domain Eukaryota; kingdom Metazoa; phylum Arthropoda; class Insecta; order Hemiptera; family Fulgoridae; genus Zanna; species Zanna intricata. The sequence goes on from JAAAKQ030147947.1 coordinate 11,869, forward strand.
TATTACTGAAAATTTAGAGAAATTTCGTGATTACGGCAATCCTCAAATTCCATACGTTTTCCTCTTCTTGATAATTTGTAAAATTTATTCAGTTTGAAATGGGTAAAATCATCTCATCTCATTTTATTTACGTTATTTCCAATCTAATCAAAGTGATAATACTACATTATATACATGTAAATTATACAAAGACCGCCGCACGAAACACTCATCTAAACGTGGAATTATGGTTTCATTATAGTATTTTTTTAAAATTAAGCTAAAAATAACGTTTTGATTGTCACATATATTACCTTAACATTTTAAAACTTACAATGAACAAAATAATTCAAGTTAATTATTTTTTCAAATTAAAACTATAGTTCTTACGAAATATTAGAGTAAATTTTTACGCAGACTTTTAATAACTCATTAAAAGTTGAAAAATATGAATTTAAAAAAAAAAGATAATTAAAAAATGTATTTCAACAAATATTTTTATATAACATTTACACACACACACACATTTATATATCAATAATGCTGTAGTAACAAACAACAGATGAGCACATTTTATTCCGTGACAAAGTGCAATCTATTAAACAAATCGTTTTGCTGTCGATTTCGTGTAGGCGACTTTTTACACAGATGAAGGGTAAAGGGAATGAAATAAAGGTAGAGGTGAGAGAATGAGAAGAAAGGAGATTAGCATGTACCAATAGTTTAAAATTCTTGAGGAAAGAATAGTTATTCTTCACTTAGAAACATAGAAATGTGGCAACAGAAAAAAAAATTGTTTGAGCATCACATGCTTCAACTGCGACAAAACAATCACCTATGACCGAATTGAAGCTACTCGCTACACAAGAAAATGAATTGGTTGTAATATTTATTGTACTGCTTGTCAAAGCTTAGAAAGCTCAATTGACGTGCAGGTTGGGAACGGATGGCTGGTACGGTGACAGTTTCTTGGTACCAACAAAGAGGTACTTCTCGCCGTAAAGTATTCCTTCTAATGTGCTCTTTGCAGTATAGAAACTAATTCAAACCACTTGGTAGAACTATTACGCATCTGTGTAGTTATGCTCTAATCTTTTACGAGTGAAATAATTGTTTTTTTTTTGTCTTCAGTCATTTGACTGGTTTGATGCAGCTCTCCAAGATTCCCTATCCAGTGCCAGTCGTTT
>JAAAKQ030147958.1:0-10235 GCA_010016005.3 Zanna intricata
TGAATAATAAAATCAAATTTTATCAAAAAAAAGATTTTTTCTATGTTAGCCTACAAACTTTTCAGCCGTACTGTTACATCAATATGATAAATTATTATTTTGTATGATAGTAACAATTACAACTCATCGTTTCTCTTAATTTGTTGGATTAATCATCAGTTTAATCATTTAATCGAGTAATCATCTGATCATATAATCAGTTTAATCGAATCTTTTGGGTCCATATAGTACACAGTCGTGAAACGTTTGTGTAAATGTATGAAATATAATGATATACATTAAATGCACAAAATATGTATGAAATTAAATGTTCTCAATCTGCTCTCTTATATCGTGCTTAAAACATTTAAAAACATTTTAATAGTTAAATAAATTGGAAATAATTTTTTTGTATTTCCATTTACTAAGACACTTCCATGACCAATTACCACTTACAAACCGATTTCATCTACCACAAGGTACCGATTGTCTTCAGTTATATCATGTATCTATCAAGGTTGTCATCCAGCACATTTAATACATGAATGCCGTATTTTTCACGGATTCATGCCTGCTTTTAAATTTGCTGGACTGATTTTAGATTTGAGTATGTGACATCATATAGTCAAAACTGTACGTACAGCCTGGTAAAATTTCTTCTGTAAGAAACTTTCTCATACGATGTAGCTCAATTGATAAGAAAGATATGAATGCTGAGGTAGCTTGAGCATTCATTCCTTTCCGAATCATGGATTTGTTAATATTCCTCCACATCATCCCAGTCTTGTATGTACATGAACAATGAAAAGTCCAGTTTATATTTGAATGATTCGCCTAATAATAATGGATATGTATCTGTTTTTTAATGTTATTTGATTATTTTTTTTTGCTATAAATGAGAAGTGAAGTACGTAGCGTGTGAAAATGCCAAGTCGGACTGGAATCTTCAAGATGAAATGCAGATACACTATTGCAATACTGTTGTGGAAGTGGCAAATAATCTATTATGTTGATATATCAATTTATTTAGTGATAAATACTCGAATCCACTTTCTTTTTTTTTTTTTTTTTTTGACATTGATGTCGAAGAATTCATTTATGCATGCCCCATGGGTCTTCGTGGGATGTGTCAGTCTTTAGCTGTTGTGCTATCCTGGGATAGCCAAACAGCTAAGTAGGCTCCGCAACATGTTATCCTTGTGCAAAGTTTATCCTACCCCTACTGACTAAATCTTTCGCACAGTTTTCCCAGGTCAACTGGAATCACCTTTTGGCATACCATCAGCCAGCCCTGGAAGTCATGGCAGCAGATTAACTTAACCTTTTGCCCCTCAAGTTTGGACGCCTGCAATGGAGCCCCCCCATCAAGGTCTTCCTGGGATGGGATCATTAGGGTGTGGTTTTTTTTTTAAACCTCTGGAACTACTGTTAAGTTATCTTCAGAGGATGAGATGAATGAATTGTAGCGTGTATGAAAAATGCCATGCCTGACTGGGATTCGAACCCGGGACCTTCGGATGAAAGGCTGAGACGTTACCACTCAGCCACGGAGACCAGCGTTAGGGTGTGGTGACCCCCTGCTTGTGAAGAGTTGTTGCGTCCTTTCTCCAGGAGACTATTCTTCCCACCCTACTAGCCTATACTAAAGCCTAAAGACTACTAACCTAAAGGGGCGGCATGCCCATTGAAAAATGCACGAGTGCCCCTTCTCCGCCCCTACGTGACCTCTCAAACCTATGAGGAGCTCGAATGCTTCATCGAAAGTGTGCTAATCCAGTACAGTTGTGTGTATCCTGGACCAAGGCATCCTCGCCAAACAGGCTGCCTCCCATGCCCTAGATGTCACCACGTTTCGTTTGGTATATATACATATATATATATATATTTTTTTTTTTCTTTACTATATACCGCCTTGTTCCCTGTGAGTCCTAAATCTAACCTAAAAATAACTAATGCCTTTCCCTCGCCTAGACTAAACTTAACCCTACCTTATGCCTAAATCCCTCTATTTATTTGTGTTTTTATTTTATTTGGTTTTTTTTTTTGTGACTGTAATCCATTTACCAATGATTTTATATTCAGTTGTAGTACTTTTGGAAATTAATTTTCCATCCTCAGGAACTTAACACTAAAATTTTGTAATGTGTTTAAAAAAAAAATTACTGTTAAGTTCCTGATGATGGAAAATTAATTTCCTAAAGGGGTAGAACTGAATATAAAATTGTTGGTAAGTGGATTTGAGTATTTATCATTATATAATCATACCAACGGGCCATATTTGAAAATATTGTGTAAATTTGTTTATTTATTTATTTTTTTTGATTTTGATATATTTTCATTTTTTTTTTTTTTTTTTTCCAGGTAATATATTACTAACGGAAGGTAACGTTTGTGGTGAAATAAAGATTACGGATTTTGGTTTAAGTAAAGTTATGGACGAGGAAAATTATAATCCTGATCATGGAATGGACCTTACATCACAAGGAGCTGGAACATATTGGTATGAAATGTAACATTTTTTTTTTTTCGTTTTAATATTTTTATTTATAATTAAATTATCCAAAAAGTTTATTATATTTATTTGTATTTATTATCTTTAATTTTTTATTTTCAACAGGTATTTACCACCAGAATGTTTTGTTGTTGGGAAAAATCCACCGAAAATATCATCTAAAGTTGATGTTTGGAGTGTAGGCGTTATATTTTACCAGTGTTTGTATGGAAAAAAGGTAAAAAAAAATTTTTTTTAATAATTTTTATGTTTAATATTATTTTTATTTTTTTTAGATATTGGTGTTGTTTAATTCAAATTAGTAGAAGTAAGCCTGCGAACCACATCTGTTGTCATTCAACTGTTAATATTATTTGAATAAGATTTGTTAAATTTTAATATTGTAATCATTCCAGATGTATTTTTATCTTTTAAGTTTACATTTTTTTTAAAAATGTTTATGTTTTCAGTACAAAGGGCTCTAGTAATATTTTGCAATATGATGGAACAGATCGTCACAGGCAGTTACAAGCGTATTTAAACAGATTCCAATCTGCGCTGTAACAGCTGTTTCAGTGTCATCATTTTCTTTTCACTTCTGTTAATGGAAAGAGACAATGATCTCATTGTAGCTGAAAACTGAACATTAGTTTCTGCTACAATTTTACACTTTGGTGAAGTGTTTAGAGGAAATGATGATTCCTTGGTGAGGATTGTCTTCATTGTACAACAAAATTTAGGTGGTAGTGAGAGTTTAGAAAAGGAAATCTTGAACTTGAGTACGCACTATGATCAGGTCAACCATCTTCGTCTGTGAGTGACGGAAACATTACTGCAATAAGAAAAATGCTCAAGACAGACAGGCATGTGACTTACCATTAATTAGAGGTGTCCTTTGGGATAAATATACCAGTAGTTGGTGCTATGCTATTCTGCAGGATCCATTTTAAGTTAGGAGCTTTATTGAATCATTTGGGTGCTTCATAACTCGACCGATGATCAGATGACACATCTGTTTCATAATGCTGAAAATGGGAAATCTCCCTACGCGAACAGTATTGTGATAGGTTGACAAAACTTGACTGTACTATGATGTTTCCGATCAAGGCTCAGAACAAAGTGTTTGAAGATAAGAAGATCCCGTTGATGTTCAAAAATCCAGATCAGTAAAGAAGAGGATAGTGGCCATTTTTTTTTGAAGTTTGAGAAGAGTTTTAGAATGAGTTGTGTTGGAAACTAAGAAGACACTTACAAGGAGGTGGTAGGAGGAAGCCCAGATTTTTTTTAATCTTTTTTTTTTCTGTTTAGCCTCCGGAACTACCATAAGGTATTAACTTCAGAAGATGAATGAGGAAGATGTGAATGAAGTGTAGTCTTGTACAATCTCATGTCGATTGTTCCTGAGAAGTGTGGTTAATTGACACCCAACCACCAAAGAACATCGATATCCACGATCTAGTATTCAAATCTGTGTAAAAGTAACTATCTTTACTAACTCTTGACTTCGAAATCAGCTGATTTTCAATATCGTGTTAACCACTAGACCAGCCCGGTGGGCTAAGAGAAAGCCCAGATTAAAGTTATCAAAGCTCTATGGACACATGATTTGTTCACTCCGACAACATTCCAGTTCACCACTCCGTGCTATGTGCCGAGTATTTGTGTAGTACTGGAATAAAACTGTTACAGCCTACAGTTGTGACCTCACTCCATGTGACTTGGTGCTCTGTTCCCCTGGGTACAGAATGAAAGAAGGGCACTTTATGGGTGATGATGACCTAAGGGCTTGGAACATAAGTATACCCAGATCTCTAACTAAACATGGCAGGGTTCTTTGAAGTCTGGTTTCGAAGGATGAAGTGTTTGTATAATGTTTAGTCTAAATTATTTTGACAAATTATAAAAGATAAAGTCATATTGCAAAACTTTCCTGATGCCCTTTGTATATTTATAAAGTTTTATGATTTCAAATCTAATAATATTGACTTTGGTATTTATTTCATTTCCTTGATTAAGTTCAATAGATCTTGACACAAAGGACTGTTTCCAAGTTCTGCTTGCTTCCAACTGAATGAAAACTGAGCGTTTTTATTCTGTTTGAGAAATTTAAATAATTTGTCATAAAGAAATGTTTTCAGTATGGAAATTTAACTTTAGCAGGTTTTCAGTATTCCAAAAAAAGTTGGTTTTTAAATATATATGATGACTTAGAACATTTTGCATTTTTATCTTCTTTCTTCTCTCAGTCCCGCGATTGCCACATGTTTTTTTTAGTTTGAACTCTTGCACTATTTGTAATTTTATACTTTATTCTTTGAATATTCAAATGAAACAAGACATCATTAGTTGTCTTAAGCAGCTCTTAACCACCATCAACTCTGTTATATACATTTTTTTTTTATGTTTCAAGATAAAACTGGTACTTTAAAATCTTGAATTACTTTTGTGAAATTAAATTGCATAAGCTGAAGGAGTGCTATTATGATAATCTTTTAAACTTAAATTTCTGTTCACGCGCTTCAGTAAAGTCACTTGTTTTTTTTAATGTTTCTATTTCAATAGCATATTTCGCCACTTGTTAAGCATAATTTTGAAATATACTGGGCGATTCAAAAAGGACTTCATTAATTAAAAAGCACATAAGAATTTATTTTGATGATTCACAGATTTGACATCATCAGATTAGATATCACTTAACAAATTAACCACACTTCTCAGGAGTGGTCGTCCTGAGATTGTACATAATTACACTTCATTCACATTCATACATATCATCCTCTGAAGTAATACCTTACAGTAGTTCCAGAGGCTAAACAGAAAAAAGAGAAAGAGATTAGATATCAGTAGTGTTGTTAAAAATGGATTCATTTACTAATACGAAACATACTCGCTGTTTGTTTTGGTTTCATGATTTGCATGTCAGCAAATGCAGTTCAATGTAATTTTTATATAGAGTAAAGTAGGGAGCCTTCTATTAGGCATACAATTTACTCTTGTCACCAAACTTTCATTGAGACAGGCTCTTCTGCCCTAAGCAAATAAATTTCTGTTAGGCCTGTTCTTCTTTCAGGAGGTAGCTATATATAGTGTTGTTTATCTGGACATCAAAATTTTCTAGTTACTCATTTAGATGATGATGATGATGACCAAGATAGATGCCATTACTATCAGCAGGATAATACTTGATTCCTAGGTCGGTGGATTGGTCGTGAACTCTTAATTGCATGGCCACCTCTCGCTTCCCAGATTTGATCCCGTTATATTTTTTTTCTTGTGGGGGTTTCATTAAAGATCAAGTTTATGTACCATATTTGCCCGCTGACATTGTTGAGCTAAGACTTTGAATTATCATCACAGCTGCAGAGATAAAGCCCAACTTGTTGTTACAGTCTCGAATGAAATAGACTTTAATAGGCATTACAAATGGAAGCCATGTCGAAGCAAAATTTAAAATTGTGAAGTCCTTTTTGAATTACCCAGTACATAAGCAAAGTATTTCATTTTTTTTTTGTTTGGTAAAAAAATGATGTTCATATTGGGGTATTAACTTATTTAAATAGAAAAAAAAAACCCCTCTGTGCATGCATGTGTGTGTGTGGGTTGTGTACGTGTGGAGTAAGAGCTAGTGAACAAAACACAAGTATACTTTGGAGCATAATTTTGTTGAGAAATTAATTGTTTAAGATATTCTTTTCTGTAATTATTTTCGTTTTTAATTAGAATGAAAAATATGTTACAAATTTTATTAGAAATAACCGTTAGCTGTTGTTAAACTTATTAATTTCTTTCCCGCAGCCATTTGGACACAACCAGTCACAAGCCACTATACTTGAAGAAAATACAATATTGAAAGCGACTGAAGTTCAGTTTGCAAACAAGCCTACTGTTAGTAACGAAGCTAAGGTACGTATTAGTTTTATTATAATGGAATTCAAGAGGATGATATAGGTAAGGTGTTTGAGTCTTAAATTCATTATTAATAAACAGCTTAGCGAATTGCTTGTTAACGGCAGAATATAGTTACTTAATTTATAATTTATTTATTATTCCTTTTTTTTCTTTTTTTAGCACTAAAAGAAATCTCTTGCTTCTTTACGATGGATATATTTCTATAAAAATAATTTTATAATTATTAAAAATAATGAAATAAATATTATGACAACTCCAGTTACTGATGCCCAATACAGTCATGCTAATGTCAGACTTTCTTTTTTTATGATCAGAGATAAATGTTTTATCATTTAATTATTGGAGTTGGAGAAAAAAAATTTCATTGTATTCTCCCGAATATAACTCTTAATATTAATCAGATCTGTCAACACTTCTGCTTGCTTTTGAAAGTGACACATTATTGATTGTTTTTAGAAAGGATATGATTATATTAGTTTACTTATTTAAAAGTTATTGCATCAAATAAATGAAAATAAAGAAAAAAAATTGTTACAGTTTGAAATTTTATTAAAAAAAAAAAAAAAATGCAACTCAACCGGTTTAAAAGATTTATGTTTTATTTACATGATGCAGCATCAGTTTGTGTGGCAAAAATCAGTCCAAGTGTTTTTAATTTGGGAATTTTAATATCACTTTGCTCTAGTCAATTGATGATTGGAAACTGTACAGCGGCTAGGATTGATGCCAAAAAAATTATGATACCGTTGCATGATGGGATTGAAATGATATATTAACTATGAGTTGCTATTGCTTCAATAAGAGATTGATTTTTTTATCTCTTATTGTCAACAAATAGAAATATTATCTCAAGATATAAGATAAAAAATTTGAATTTATCGATAGCAAAGTACTCTGCACACTCTTATTATTCAGATCAGATTTGTGGCTTTTAATAAGTGCCAAGAATAGGATAAAGTAATCGATGAATTCTGATTTGAAAGAAATAATTATGGGCGTTTCTTGAGAATTCATTTCTCAACTGGACAGAGAGTTGTAAAAAAATGTAAAATCCTATAATTAGTAATCAATCCACTTGCCATATTTTAATATGGCAACTATATTTTAATGTGGACATTTTTAATTTAATTAGTGTAGTTTAAGCTTGCATTACTGTATATTTATGCTCATACTTGATAAACAATTAATTTTTCTATAATTTTCTTTTTCCCTACTCATATTAAAAAAAATAATAAACAAGAACGTATTAAAATTAAAAAAATAGATATAGTAATATGTTGTTAAAATAAACCAGATGTGTTAAAAAAAAATCCAATTAGTTGAAATTTGATAATGAAAGAATCAGAATTTACAGAAAATGAGATACGAGGTGTGTTTTTAAAGTAAGTACCGTTTTGAAATCAAGCTGATGCAGCGTTGCAGTCAGTGTCATGCACATTTGCATTGTATACCTTCATCTGTAGGCAAGCCACAGATGCCATTACGGTCAAAATCGATCATGTTTACATTTACTTTTGCATATTTAAAATGCCTTTGCCAATTAAGAATCCCACCGTCTGTGAATTATGTGCTGTCATTCGTTTTCTGTGTGCTAAAGGCGAAAAACCGGTTGAAATTCAGTCAGATTTTGTGAAGTCTATGGAAAAAACATTATGAGTGATGGAACGGTACGGAAATGGGTTAGAACTTTAAGGATGGCCAAACAAACGTTTATGATGAGGAACGTATTGGGTGACTTTCAGTGGTCACTGACGATTTGGTGCAAAAAGTCAATGAAAAAATTAAAGAAAACAGATGCTTCACGATTTCTTCATTATCATTGGAGTTCCCTCAAGTTTGAAGAAGTGTTTGTTATGGAATTGTTAGTGAACGGTTAAAGTACCGAAAATTGTGCTCACGGCAGTGTTGCAGTGGCTGTTAAATCAGGCGGCAAACTTTTATGATGATGGAATACAAAAGCTTGTGGTTCGGTATGATAAGTGCCTTAATATTGAAGGCAACTATATAGAAAAGTAGATTAAGATACTGGCTTTCATGTAAAAATAAAATAATTATGAAAAGTCTCTTTGTTTTTTTTTTTTTTATTTCAAAACGGTACTTACTTTAAAAACATGCGTCGTAAATTAAAATTTATGAGGCATTTTATAAAAAAAGTAATTTTAAAAAACTAATTAAGAGAAATTGTGTTAAGTTACAGTGTGTTATAAAAATATAATTTCTTACAAATTATAAAAAAATTGCTGTACGTTTCATAGATTAAAACATGACAATAATCAAAACATACTGTTAAAAATTCAATTTCTTCTAAAAAAATCTATAATCTTTTTACTTGCTTTAATGTTGATCTTCATCATTTATACGCTGAAGGTCATATAATCAGTTTAAATAAAGAATCGCTTTCTTTTTTCTGCTCCAATCAATCTCAAGTGATAGACAAACATTTATGATCTTACGGCACTCGATTTAAATCATTACATTTTAATTCTTCATTGACTAGTTAATGTGTTCAATCAATCTTTTCAGAAGTTAATTTTAAAATTAGTTTAATGTAGTAAATTTTCATTTGCGGTATAAAAAAATAAGTCAATTAAAAATCCTGTAAAAACAATGTTTGAAAAAACACATTTTTTTGTTCAATCAAAGCTTTATTTGAACTGTATTTTAGATAGTAAATTAATTTTTTTAAAAATTGCCTTAGTGTAAATGTAACCAGTTTGTATAGTTGAACATCCAGAAAATCAGTGTTTGGATAATTGATGTCTCTCTCTGTACTGCATAATTTCAAAACGTTTTATTTTTTTGTATTTTCTATTTGCTTATAAGACTTAAAATAAATAAATATAATGCCCCTCCCTTACTTCCCCTCCTCTATTTTTTTCTCTTCTCATTAACTATTATTATTCAGGTTTTTTATTTTGTTTTCACTTTAAAATTTTCTACGAATAGGCTGCTTCATGAGTATTTGTGTTTTAATTGTTTACTACTTCTTTTTCTCATGAAGAATACTTTGGTTTAATGTTTCATTTTTGGTATATTTTATTTATTTGCTTTTTTTGCATTCATTTTCTTACTATTTTCTGTTAAATAAGGGTCGTCCAGAATGTAAAAACTGTTTTTTTTTTATAACAGTTAAATTGTTGCTATTTTTCCACATAATAATATCTTAAATTCAAGCATACATCACCCTAGTTTTTTTAAAAAGTCTGTGCCAGTCCATTAAGCCTCTTACAAACAGCTGTCTTGATGTTATAACTTTCATACTGATACCCGTCAAGAAACTCCTTCAATTTTGTAAACAGGTAGAATCGCTTGGAGAAAGATCTGGGCTGAAACCTTTGAGAAATCTACTAGTATTTTATTGCGGCACATGAGTGTGCATTGTCATGATGCAAAACCGTAAATAAATGACAATTCCTTCATTCATTACAGTCTCACCATATATGGCAGTAATTTGACAATAAATTTCCACATGATAAGCCCCCCTTGCGCATTCAAAAAACGTATGACCGATTGTACTTAACAGTTGGTGGAATTTTCAAATTTTGTTGATTTATTATAAACGCGCGTAAAATCACTCTTGCATCACAGTACAGTGATGAAATTCTGTACAGCATAACAGTCAAGATCATCTGGTCTCGACCTATTGTGAGTGAAGCTACGCCGTGGATGTGCAAACAGTTCTTTCTGGATGATCTATGTATATTATATATAATCTGTTGAATATTGTAAAACCAGATTGTCATTCATTAATTTGACAATAAATTTCCACATGATAATCTCCTTGCGCATTCAAAAACGTATGACCGATTGTACTTAACAGTTGGTGGAATTTTCAAATTTTGTTATTTATTATAAA
>JAAAKQ030147980.1:0-13033 GCA_010016005.3 Zanna intricata
GTAATAGATGTACTTAAAAGGATGTTTGGGACCATAATCAATTCTTGGTGTGAGCAAAACTATGAGCTTATCCAACTGTTTAAGCTCGATGTTGTCATCGAGCTTAAAACTTAATAATAATAATAAATAATATGTATCCGTTGTTTTATTTATTTATTTAACAACTGGTTACGTATCTCGTTGTTAAATTTGTACAATTTAGATTCAATTATTTTGTATAAACATAATAAAACTTTTTTGCCTGTATATTTTTAATTTTTTACGCTTGGAAAGTCTCTTTGTTTTATTTCTTATTTATAAAACAGTGTAATCAAGAATATTTAAACCGTTTAGTTTATTCCTGTAAATAACATATGTTTGCATACAAAGTTCTATCGAATGCTTCAGTACTTATCTCAGTTCTGCGTTATATCTTGCAGTTAAAAGAAATATAATATTATTTTTAATAATACACTAAAACACTCATCAACACAACAGTATTATCGCTCTGCAATTTATTAAAACACAGGCATTCCCTAACAGAATCACATTTGTAACCGATATTTTTATCGCAACTAAAATTAAATATATAATTTTATTAGAATTTTTCTCCTAATTTATAGTTAAAATATAATTTTTAATCAATAAAATAAACTTACATAAGAACATTATTAATGAAATACACTCGTATTGTATTTCAAACAGTATGCACCGTAATATTTTCAGTTTTATTATTTTTCTTCTTAACAAATGACACTTCGAAAAAATTAAAGTTACCTGCAAAATTTAGGGTAAGGATTTAGCATCTAAACAGATACTCAGATGGCAGGTGACTGTGATATGACAGTCGCTCATAAAAGCATCTGAGAACTAATAATTTACGAGATGCGCGTTTTCGGTAATCATCCATTAGCACTATAATTAGTAACTGTTCTCTTTCCAAAAAATATTTTATGGAACATATTTTCAATTTTTTTAATGCCGTACACAGAAAAATATTATTCTTGTTTATGGAAATTAAAAGTATAAAAGGATGAATAAAAATATATAAGGGAACATTTAAGTCGTTGGTATTCATTGTTTATCAAGTAATAACAATAATAATAATTAACAGTATAAAAATTGTACACTGGAAGAGAGAAAAATAGGTCATGTGCGCACGCACAACATAACAATATAGCTTGTTTCTAACTAACAGATAATATGAATCGTAACAACTTTAACTGAACACTATAATATCAGTACTTAAATTTTAATTTATAATGAAATTGAATTCATTTAAAAAGAATTCATTATATTATATTAAAGGGAAGCAAGGAAACACAACTTAATTTCTTTTAATAGTAAAAAGCAAACCGTAACAAAATTAACAACAAGTGTAGGCAAAGAATGTTCATAACACAATGCGATCGATGGACGAAGGTGACATTTTTGTTTAAAATTGAAGGTCCTTTTTTTCGTTTTTTTTCATTAAGCACCCAAGAAGTAGCTGGAATACGGTTAGGCATGTCATCGCCATTCCTCAGTGCCGTAGCAGTAGAATGATCTCCATCCCGCAAGCTTAGGTCCTTTAATAAGGTAATAAGGACCCCTTTATCGGAGTCTTTCCTGGTTCATCGAAGCATTTCGACCCTCCGCTTGTAGAGTGCCGAAATGCCCCTCCTCAGGAGAGTTACCCTTCCGTCATTACACCTAACCTATTGGGGGTCGTGTACACGTTGTGCGCACACAACTCCTCCTCCCTCAACAACTGTAGGTCTATATTGGAACAAATATTCAAAAACTTTAACGCGATTAGGGTTCTTCAATCATATTTAAGGAAAAACAATCACTACTCACAACAGTCAAAATCGCCAACCTCCGTGGCCGAGTGGTAGCGTCTCGGCCTTTCATCCGGAGGTCCCAGGTTCGAATCCCGGTCAGGCATGGCATTTTTCACACAAGCTACAATTCATTCATCGCATCCTCTGAAGATATACCTTAACGGTGGTTCCGGAGGTTAAAAAAAAAACCAGTCAAATCCACTTCTGTTTTAGAGAATGAAAAATATAATTTAAAAAAAAACCAATCATTATCCGCAAAAGTATAATCTTATTAAATTAATCCTAATTATGACATATATATATATATATATATAACTGAAAATACAAGTAATATTTTATTTTATGGTATTTATACGACTTTGGTTAACATTGATAATTAAATGAAAAACAGACTGAAGGTCCTGATGTTGAAGGCTTCAAATAATAATATTTTTCTAATTTTTAAGCCTGTAAATAAGATAACATATTTCTGGATTTCTACAGCCTAAAATTTTAAATTTATGAAGAAATTTAATTAATTTTTTCCTCAACTTCTAATCTTCTTCGGTGATTCCAGTTGCTCAGTTCGCCAAATTTTCTAATTGAATATTTACTGAGAAACGTTCTTTTGTAAGTTATACCGTGAGATAATATTTATTTAAAAAGTTTTAGAATTTCTGAATAACAATTAACTTCTCATTTTTTATGGTTCCGTTATTTTAGAAGAAATGACTTTTTTAACGTTATAAGTTATTTTAAATTACGTAGAAAATTAATGCTTTGGATACTTTTATTCCATGTAAAGCGCGTAATTCATAATTTATTTACACTCATTCAGCTGCAGTTAAAAAAAATAATTATAAAATAGTGAACTGAAGTGTGATATTAGTTCTAGTAGAACTAATATCACACTTTGGTTTTTGTTTTGTTTTTTACACTGCCGTAGATTCGAGGATGTTCGTGAGGAACTGTTGCAGAAGCTAGGTCGTACTGATATGATTACACCTGAAGACATCTTGCCTATACTTACTAAAAGTGAAACAGAATGGAGGGCGGTAGAAGACTATCATCAAAAGCGTGATGAACATTATCCGCAAATATGAAGTGGTTTCCCAGCACAGGGGATGCCGGAGGGCGCAGGGAGGATAGGCTCGTGGCTGGAGGGTTCTCTCAAGCGTGTATGAGGTCGCCGCCTGGGTGCCACGAGGCTGCGGACGCTCTACTCCTGAGTCTGAAGGTGCTTGCCTTCTTTTCAAGACACCTGCTGTGATTAGTATGCAGTGTGTTTGATTTATTGGCGTGTTTGATGTGTGTGTGTGTGTATATTTCTGGTGTATAGTTTGTTAAATAGCGTCTATATTTATTTGTATATATTGGTGTATATATTTTGCGATATTGGTGTGTGTGTGTGTGCAGCTTCATGTATTATTGATGGCCATTGTGTGTCCGTGTCTGCACTCTGTGCTGTATGGTGCTCTGAGCTGTTAATTTGTGTGCTTATTGTGTTTTTGCTTGTTGGTGTTGCCTATTTCTTTCTTTCTTAGAGTATGACTGGGAGACCGAATGTGTGTACGGGCGACTCTGAAGTAATGCTCAATGAGCGGTTCCGGGAGGGCTGGAGAGCCAGAGGTGGTGGTTTAGTCGATAGTGCGTAGGCATACATACGCATATTTATAATAAGTTGTGGAACCTGTTAGCGAACCCTACACTGCCCTTTGGGCGTCTGTAAATTGGATTCCGCACCTCGGAAAAAAGCCTAGGATAGGTCATTTCATACAGGCCCAAAATAACTGACAATGTTTAATTATCCTTTTTTTTTAGAATAAAAATTCTAATCTCACCATCAAAATTTTACTAATGTAATTAAAATGAAACAAAACCTAATGTTACGAGTAGTGTATCACATTATACAATTAGCGTTATAAACTAATTTTGCGTTCGATTCCCGGCAACAGTCATACTTTCATTTTGATCCGTCATATCTTCTTTTAATAAACGTACATAAGACTATCTGCTGTCGTAGTAGTAAATAGATGAATATAGAATATATACTCGTTTATAAGCATTAGCTAGAATAAAATATTGTAATAAATTAATTAGTCAACAACAGAAGTAATTAAAAAGGAAATTAAAAATCTAATATATTCGAGTAAAATACAATCATTATCCGCACACTGCGGTTATAAAGTCATGTCTTATCTACAATGTAACACGCTTAACAAGACAGTTGTGATAAAGAAGGAAAGATAAACTTAAATTTAAATATTTAACATGAGATATTGACAACTCAGCAACACCGCAAACAATTTAGTACCACAAGTAGTGCGCAGTGATAAGAAAATTTCCAACCAATTTAGGCCACGGCTGTCTTATATCCGTTTTATACTTAATTTTTATTTTGTTTGATATCCTTGAAGAAACTGTTTTATCTACATACTTATTTTGGCAAGGAAGATTTGATAAATGAAATTACATTAAAAAATAATGTCGGGATGAAACCAGTTCGATTGTTCCCAACTGATATAGAATTCATCAGGTGATTATGATATTGGATATCCACTTTTTTTTTAATATCAAATTAAAATTCAATTAATATGGAGTTTTTACACGATTGCTCAAAAAGGAGTGTAGTATATTTAGGGTGTAAATATATATGTTCCACCGTAGCAGCTCAACGACTGACTCGCGTTGGAATCCTTACGTTCCCGGGAATAAATTTAAAAAATTAAAAATAAAATTATGCTATATACAAATAACGCAGCAAAATCAATTCATGGAAAAAAATCAACAATGTCATTTCTAAGATATAGGCAACAGGAAGTTTATAAACTTGGGCAATTTAACCAAGTCATATTGGCATAAAGCCTTCACGGTTCTAACGGCAATGGTCCGAAATTTACGGTCTTCGGAGGTCCTAATTACACTATTGTGTAATGATCTGCACTAGAACGAAATACGACATCCTTGTTTTTTTTTAGTTTTTTTGGGGGGGGCAGTCGTGTTTTTCCAGTTTTTAACAGTTTAAAACTTGATCATCTATAGGAACCACGGAGTAAGAAATTTGGGTGAATGTTTTTATATTGCATGTAATATTTAAAAACGCGCTTTTAATTTCAAAGCCGAACGAAAATTCTATTCTCATATCGGTTCCTTATATATTTTGAGATAAACAATGTAAAATGTGGACTATTATTCCGCAAGAAAATTGTGTTTGTATATTCTTTTTATTTAATCATTTAAAACATTTTATAAATATTACGTCTGTACAGAAGCTTAACAGCTAATGATTTCATTTACTAAGACATTAATCTGGCTCACGTAGATTACCTAAACTGAATTTAGAAATGAATAAAAATAAATAAATTAATGAACTTCAGTCATTCTTTACGGTATCACACGATTTAAAATTTAAGTGCGTTCACTAACTCAACAAATGTATGCGTGACTAAAAGTTTCGAAGTATCAAAGTGTTACAATCGATCCGGTATTAACTAGAAATTACTAGTTTGACAACAAATTTGCATCTTTATAATTTCCTAGTTTTGAAAAATAAAACTTTAAAAATTTTTTTCAACAGTGCAAGAGACACGTTAATCTTTAAATAACTTGAATCAAATCCAAATAGATTTATATGTTACGTATGCCAGCAAATTTAACAAGTATTGTGTTAATGTTTTTTATTCATAATAATTTAACTACGTATTTTTTAAAAAACTACAAGATGATGTCCAATCCCTTCTTTACTTTTATTATGAAGACGACAAATTTCTTTCGTAGCGAATGAAAAAATGGGGGTTCGAACCCAGAACCTTCTGGCCGAAAGTGTGAAGTCGCAAAAGAGTCCGCTTACAAAGGAGATCGATCTATTGCCGGTCGGTATGATAATAATTATTTAATATTATCATCTGATATCCATATTTGTGAGCATTTTAATGAAATCAGTTGTTTACTAATTAAAAGCGTCACGTGTATACATAGAATCAATCCTGCGACCGATTATTGTGTATCTGTATGTTTATATCAAAATTGACCATCGTAGCCGAATAAATGAAAAAAATTGATTACATAACTACGAAACAATGAATCATGTATATAATGATACACTTAAGATGCATAGATTTTCTAAACTAAGTTTCTTTTCATGATTTAGTATGTAAAATTTATCTCTGCAACTTCTTTTTTTTACGTTTCAGCTTCGTAAATATCGAACCGATTCGGATGATTTTCTTAAACGGATTAGATGATAGGTTTTCAGACAGGGTCTATTCTATACAATATCGCACCTCTGATGCCAAGGATCTTCTGATGGTTTTGCTGATCTTAAGAGAAGTATAACATAACATTCATTTTCAGCTTTAATTACAAAATGTTCTGTTGATACCTTGCATCAACAGAACACTGAAAATGATATTCGTGCCGGATCAAAAATGTAGAGGGTAGACATTACTGGCGTACGTGTTAACAGTACGTATAACAGTATTCTTTGTTTTAGTTTCTCTATACTGTTCAGTGATTATTATCAAGAAAAATGTTTTTTACCTCCTTAAATAGAAACCGTCGGTTTTGTGCAAAAGAGTTGTGTAGACTTGAATCATCAGTAAGTAATATGTTTTTCTTACTGAAGATTCATTTTTAAACTAGTTTCAATTGATTTCATTAAAATTCGTATACATGAAAAAAATTTGGATTAATTTTTTACTATGGAAAGAGAAATTTTTAATTATATTTAAGAGTATTTGATCGGAGTTATCAAAAGGAAGATTAAGTATTCAAATGCAATACTCGCCATATAGCTATTTACGTATAATCTCTTAACAAATTAAAAAAAAATATATGAAAAATTTATTATTTAAATGGGATTCACTTAAAATTTACTAATATTATATTTTAGCTAACAATGCTAAGACAAAAATTTATGAAAAGCAATTTTGAGGAGAGAAAAAATGGAAATAAAAATTATAAAATAATAAAAAGGAAATATATTATATTCTTTTAATTCAATGTAGCACATTTATTTCCTAAAATTAAATTTCTTGTGGAATGCTTCTTCCTAAATCAGATTACTTGTTCGCTTATTAGATAATTTTCACTAAAATAAAAAGAAATCTCATTTTTGACCTCATGAAGTAATTTCTATATCATTTATTCACTATTTTTCATAAAAATATTTGAAATGTTTTTACATATTTTATTTAAAATAATTTTCAGTTTCCACGTAATTTTTTTACCGGAAAAATCCTGATAATGATTTTAGGTGGTATGTTTATTTATTTTTGCTACGTACAGTAAAGATTTTTACGAAATAGCTACCAAAAGCTATCATGTTTCTGTTACTTAAGTGATCCGAAGTAATGAAAATTTAAAATCAGTAACCGGTAAATGGCAGACGTCATTTTTCCAAACTGAAAAACAGTAATGTTATTAACTCATCGAGTAGGATTATAAAATTTTTAAAAAATCTGAAAAGTAAGTTTTAAATAAAAATGTACAATTGGGTTCCATATTATATATTCATAAAACTAAGATGTACCATTAATTAGAAATTTATGAAATGTTAACAAAGTTATTTAAAATAGATTTTAATAAATCCATAGATATGAAAATTAATACTAGTAAACATTCTAAATGAATCCCATTGAACAGTGAAAACTATAGAAATTTTTTTTTAAATATATAAAGAAGACAGAACAGAAGTTATAAATTAATTAAAAATATGGACTAAATACTTTTTTCTTTTTTTTATTGATGATATTGCCACGTAAGCTTAAAGCTTGTGCGCGAGATATGAAAATGGAATTTTGTAGCGTATAGAAATGCTTACCGGGATTCGAACCTGGGACCTCCGGATGAAAAGCCGAGACGCTACCATTGTTTTTACATTTGAAATTTTAGAAGTTAAAATTTTAACTTCTTTTTAATAAGATGCTTAAATTTTCGTCTATATCCTAATTCACGTTACGTAATAAACATTATAAAACCATTACATTTTGGGAAGTGACTTGTATCTCTTGTCAGGACGCTACAACTAACTATATTTGTTTGTGGCATCTGAGATGCTAACAATGTCAGTTTGAAGATAAATTCCGTAAACTTCAAAAATATTATTCATTAATTGTGAATTTTTAATCCTTTTCTGATAGAGAACTCCAACATTTGAAACCATGTCGTTTTCTTCTCACATTATAAAAAAAATATTTATTTACGCTATCAATAGTCAGTTCGATAGACTTAATTTTCGATAAAGATCAACTATAACGTTATTGTTGTTATAATTTTTGTAAACAATTTAATTACTAGCCTAGTTGGCTACTAGCTTAGATGGTATATAACCATTATCATGTGACAAAACCAATAAATTTTACCGATGTAATGAAATTAGGGGGAAGCTAAAATTATTTTATAGCATTCATTAAAAAAAATATATAAATTTAGAATGCACTATTTTCAACGAAACAAAATTAATTCATATACAATTTTTTAGTTGTATATCTGTCATAGTTTAACTTTGTTAACCGTGTGGAATTGGGAGTAGATGTACAGAAAAAAACAATTTAAAAACTGCTGCTTTTATCATTAAATAAGTATTTATATTTTACAATTTATAATAATTCTGATACACCTTTATTATTTTGAAACAATAAATATATTCGGCGACAAAAAAATTATTAGAAAAAAAGTTTATATAAATTTTTCAATCCAACTAACGAAAGATGGTTTTTAAAAAACCAAAAATGTAACCGTACTAATTAACTCTTCATCGGATCTTATCTTAAAAACTATTCACGAGCTGATAGATAGCAAAATAATTTAGCGTTAAACTTACCCCATCATTTTAGCGATATCCATTTTAAGTAATTTTGTTCCGTAATTTAAATATACTATCAAATGTAGACTTCATGCGGCACTTGAGCGCACTTTAAAATAAAATACAAACGGAACAGCTGTTGCGTATCTCATGCTGGCCGGAGGAGCGGCGAACACTGTCTGCGCAGCGCTCAAACCGACTTATATATATATAAAACAGCATGTGCCACAACGTAAACATACACTGAAATGGCCTTGAGTCAAACATTGAAGTGTTACGTACACCAAAACAAAAGTTCTTATCTTTGCCAATGCGGCATCCATCGTGAATAAATCGCGGCGTTATCTCCAGTTGACCAATTGAATGGCGGGTGGGACGAGGACTCTTTAAGAAGAAATTAATCGACCGTTTAAATTTTAGCATTAAAGTAAGCATTTTTTTTTTATGTGGACCCATACTTTTGTAAGTTTGGAGATATCGTTTTATCAGAAATTGAAAACATCCGCAGAGCTCATCGAATTTCTTTAATACCTGAAGAATTGGTTGTGGTTTTCCGATATTTTCAATGAATTCACGTAATCGTGGGCGTTGTAAAAATAAAATTTTATTAAATTTTAAAGCACTACAAGAATTGAAGTTTTGCTAGCTGTATACTATTTTCAATTTTTTTGAAAATTGCAAACTACTTAAATTGAAATTCTATAGCTGAAAAGCATATTTTACATTTATTCAAATAAAAAATGACCATAAAACAAGTAAGAGAAGATCTAGAATTTTCATAAGAATTGCAAACCTGATTACGAGAAAGTATATTATATAAAGAGGGAAAAGAAATTTTATGTGGCGTTAACACTTATGATTGATGATACAATAGTTAAATTCTAGTACTGAAAATAGCATTAAAAACCATCTCACGAGCGGCACTACTGGATAGTAGGAAAGTCGCATACAGCTAACTAAAAATAAATGTGTTGAAAACATTTTTCTATGTTTGATGAGAAACTGATATTTAAAGTTGATACTGTTGTCAAGATATTTAGGAATTTTAAAATTGTAAAAGTTTGAATATAATATCAATAACGGTTTTCCACATGAGGAATGAGGACTTCTAAAAGAGGTATTTATTATTAATGATTATAATGCGCCTCATTTTTAACTGTCGTAAAATATAGAAAGATAAATTAATTTGTGGGGATTACAAGTTACAGATGAAATACATGATGGTTTTCAAGTATATTATGAATTAATATTACTTAAAAATTACTTACTTATTAATACTTATTTATTTAAAAAATATTGGCTATGCGAAAGAAAATGCAAAGCTCTAATTCGTTATTAGGAACAAAATAATTAAATTGAAAGAGTGATTCAAAATTTCAAAGTAAAGACAGCTAAAAATATAACTCTGCATTGATTAGTTGTTAAGTTCTCAACTAAAAGTGATGGCTTAAATCATTTCCATATAAAATGTAGATGAATTAGTGAAACAATTCGACCACTGTACTTTTTTATCATTCAAAGCAATACATATTATTGAATTTGAGCTTCTAAATTTTTGAAGAAAAATTTAGATGCATTACTGTCAATGAATACAATTATGTAGAAACCATAACGGGCTATGGAGATGATTTTATTTAATTGTCAATTTGGATAGAAATAAACGAATTCGTAGAAGAACGGTAATGATGAAAAAGAGGACATAATTACTACCGTTAGTAATGTATTGTTTGCTACTCATGTGTTTGAATAATACTAGAAAAAATTTTTATTAGAAAAAAACTCAAGGAAGAGATACAGAGTGTTTATTCATGTTTCATTTCATTAATTTCAGAGGAGTCATTAAATAAGTCTGAAATAATTTTTTTCTTAATTTTATGAATAATATTTACTTTTTTTTTCTCTTTTTTTGTTTTTTTGTTGACGATGATGAAGGAATGTTATTTACGCACTCCACCGCGGGGTCTTCGCGGAATTGTGTCGGGCTCGGACCCAGGACGATATCCATCCCAGGCTAGCTAACAGGCTAACACAGGTTCCACCAAGATGTTATTAGGCGTAAATTACCTGCCCCATACCGACTAAACCTCCCTCACCGCTCTTCTCCACCCCGTGACCGGACCCGCAATTAAGCACAACTCAGTCTAGGGGGGAATATTCCGAGTGTTCTCGGAATGTCTTCTCTTCATTCATCTCTCACAGGATCTGTAACATATAAATCAAAAAAGATAAGATAACCATTCGCCCATTAACACTCACACACATACTCGCACCCTTTTTTTTTATTTATTTACTTTTTTTATTACTATTGTTTTTATTTATTTATTTTTTTTATATTTTTTTTTTTTTATAATAATAAAAAATATATAATATTACTTAATATTTACTTAGAGAAGATGATGGTTACTCCTGGTCATAATCCGAGTGAAACTACATATTCATTTAGTAATTAAAACTACAAATAAATTCTCAATTTTAAGAATTCAATTAGATTGATCGGTGGACTGATTTTATATTAAAAAAAAAGAAGCAAATGTAACTTCGACATATTTATTACACAGTGATTTTTTGCGATGATGTTAGATAATTTATTTAATTACCCGATTCAATAAGTGAAATTCATTTTTTATTTAAAAAGGTGCTAATTGTAAGAAAAAACACAGATCTTTAATTATATTTTCTGTTTTGCGATAAAAAATGTTAATGAAGGAATAGTTTGCATAGAGTGTTTCTAAAATGGTGGGCTGGCTATACTTTTTCGGATACTACTTGTAAAACTAAACAAAAAATATCCTTAGGAAAAAATGGCGATTTCTCCTTCGTCCGCCATTTTGTTATTTTTATATAAAAATTTATATTTCAAGTTCAGATAAAGGAATCATATTAATATTTGGTAAGCGTCTTTGTAATAAAGTTCTAAAATTAGCAAAAAGTCAGGTCTTAAATACCTTGACAAAAATGGCGGCCATATTTATTTTTCAATCTGTTATATCTCTATAAATATAAGTTTTGTCGAAATGTATGTTATGTGATAAAATATTAAGCGTTTTATTTTGAATAAAATGATATTTTAGTTTTTTTTTTAAATCGGTTAACAAGTAGCTAGGTTACGGCTGAAAATCGATGTAATTTTGTTACTGTTTACATATCCTCCACATTATTTTCAATTCTAGTAAATATTAATTGTTTTTATTTATTGTTAATTCTAGTATTGTAAATAAGTATAAAATTAATTAATAATTTTTTCATAATAAAATTTAAAATTTGAGTAAATATGCTAAATTTGGAATAAACAATAAGAAGCTACAGACCCAGTGGTTTTGGTTTGTAGCTTAAAAGTTAATTACGAAAAGAAAACAAATTGACTTCGTAAAGCTGATTTTTAAAACAATTTAATTCACTCGATGTATCAAATCAAGAATGTTGTTTCTCAGTAATCTTGAAATATTTTCAAATTGACTGCCATATAATTTGAATGCCGATCCAAACGTTTTGATATCGTTGACTGATCAGAGAGATTGCTTTCCTAACGGTTCGTAATTTAAAATCATTATATATGATGTTATTGCTTATATACCAAGGTATATTAAACATTTTTAGCATTGTTTTTGTCTGATAACGTTCAAGTATGTCAATATAGAAATTAGTTGCTGTATCCACAATTCGAGCCCATAAGTCCAATTGGTTTCAAGATGGATTTATTTACCAATAATTTATTTTCTATTGAAAGCCGAGATCTGGGTCCTATTAGCCAGTACATGTTTTTATATTTTAGGTCTGAATGCATTCGCTTAGATTTGGTAGGTTTTGTCCAGGTGAGACGCTAGTCAAGATGAAAACTTAAAAATTTACATCCTTGAAAACTTGGAATTCGAATATTAAAGATAGAAATGATTGGGCAGTTTTCCTTTCGAAGGGTGAATGGACTTTGTTTCATTTATCTTTATTTGCCAACATTTAATTCAGGATTCGAGAAGAGAGGGATAATTTTGAATATAATGAGATGCAATACCTGAATTTTCATGGACAGCAAGAATTGCAGTATCATCAGCAAACGTTGCAACGATTGTATCTGCCGAAATCGGCAAGTCGGCAGTAAACAGAACATATAAGATGGGTCCGAGAATGCTTCTCTGAGATACTCCCGATTTTAATATATAATAATTCAAATACACTTGTAAGGCTTTCAGTCTTCTATAATTGTATCTTTGCAGTAATGATCAACGGAAATCCCCTTATAAATACTGAATAATAAAAGAGATAAAACTTATAAGGTGGAAATCAATAATTTTCTTCAAAAGCGATATTACTTCGAACACGTTTGTGTGTAGTACTATATCAAAACTACATTTTAACACCTTATTTTATTTAATTTCATTCATTCGTTGTGGTCATTCATGTTGTGAATATCACGTGATACCAAAATGTAAATACATAATTTTAAAAATAA
>JAAAKQ030148013.1:0-13032 GCA_010016005.3 Zanna intricata
CGGGTTCGAATCCCGGTCAGGCATGGCATTTTTCACACAAGCTACAATTCATTCATTTCATCCCTCTGATGATATACCTTTAACGGTGATTCCGGAGGTAAAACAAAAAAAAAAAAAAAAATCGCACTCATTTTAGTTATAAATGAAGATAAAAACGTTGAATAATCATTTAACCAATATAGAATTATACGCGTATTTCTGTTGTTAAACATTCATCATCGGCTAATGTAAAAGATTTAGTAAATTAAGATTTAAGTTTTTAAAGATAATAAATAACATAAAATAAACAAAGTTTATACTATGAGAAGTGCTTCTATCTTTGTTAAGAAAATATAAAATAAAGCTACAGTTAAAGAAGGAATGTTTTTTGTTTTAGAACTTCGTAGATTTTTTGTTTTTTTGTTGTTAATATTTTTTATATCCATTTATTTAAGTTTCGTTTATGTATTTATTTTTACCTTTTACTAATTTATTTTTATTTATTTATACTGATATTTATGCAACAATAGATTATATGTAGAGCTAGTTTTACATATTTATTTGGCAAAATGAACATCAGTTCTTGAGCGTTTTCTCTTAGCAGTCTTATTTCGATCTCATTTATTGATTTAAATTTTTAAAAAAATCTAAAAAAATTGAATGAAATAGAAGGGAAATAAAAAATTCAATAAATCAATATAAAATTATCTATCGGATAAAAGTGTTCATTTACTTATAATATATAATCTTAAATATTTTTCTAATCTACATAAATAAAAACAAATCTATAAAAAAAAAACAATTTTTTTGAACCAATAAAAAAATATTTTAATTTTTTATTAATGTAATCATCAGTAGATATTGGTAACACGCCTAATGTGGTATGTTGTATTTTTCAGTCTTCAAAAGGTTTTTTTTTTTCTTTTATTTATCTTTTATCTATTTTTTTTTATCTTTGTATTTAAAGGTAATACAAAAATTTTCATTTTTTCTTTATCTTTTTTCTACCTAAAATCCCCGTATTCCGTCATCTTCCTTTTACGTTATCTGGTGGTAACAAAGCCCGCGACAGAATTTCATGCAGCCTAGGATTCAAGCATGTGCTGTATTATATCAAGTGTATAACCAGTTACACCAAATCTACACCTACTATTTACCCTATTTACGTGCGGAACAATCAAAAAGTGTATGAATAGCCGTATCCTCTGCATGCTGGCAATAAACGCAGCAAGGTGTCTCTCTTTTACCAATACGTTGCAGGTATTCTTTAAACACGCCATGTCCAGTAAGCGCCTACGTTAGATAATGGGTCACTTCACCGTGTCTTCTAATACACCAGGCGCCAATGTCTCGAATAACGCGTTTAGTTCAATGTGCCTTACCGGCTGTACTCCACCTCTCTCTCTCCACTTAAGCCGAAGCTCCTCTCGTGCCTCCGTTCTGTCTCTGCTTCCGTACCAATCCCTCCCTTCTTTAATCAATAAATCAATTGGTAGCATCGAAGATAAACGCACACAGCCTCTTAGGACGCGGTACGGTAGGCAGAGAAGACCCCCAGCAGTAATCTTCTGTGTGCACTCTGTAGTTTAGACAGATTCCGTTTCTTTTCAACATCAGAGAACCATACCGGGGCGACATATAATATAATAGATGTAAGGGCAGTAGATACTAACCTACGTTTTGATGCTCGGGGAGCAGCTAGAGCTGTCATAATAATTCCTAATGACTTCAGCACACCTTCCGCTCTGTCGCAAGCGTATCCAATGTGTTCGGTGAAACTAGATGATCTATCAGCGATAACACCCAAATATTTAATCAAAGATCTACCCGCAAGTATGTGATTTCCGATCGTTTAGCCCAACAGGTTTCCCGCCACATGTGATTTATTCACACTTGTGTGGAGCTAGTTCCACAGCATAGTCGATCAGCCATCTCTCTACTTTTTTTTTAATCTGGGGACAGATAAGTTTACGTAAAAAATACACTAAATTCCTTCCTTCAGACTGTGATAATATTTAAAAGCTTTTTCTCTCCTGATCATGCCCTATTTAAATAAAAACGATAACTAAAAATTTCAATTACGATTAAAAAAAAATCAGAAAAATGTTAATTCTAAATTTTTTTTAGTTGAATTTTTTTTTATAAACCTTTTTCAGAAAGGTTATTTCCAGTGATTTTCATATTTATTTAGTAAGGTTATTTATTAAAGTTATTTATTAATAGCAAGTAAATCAAACGTATCCGAAAACCTTCCGGATAAGTAGTAGCCCTTTATTAACTTTCCACTCCGTCGTTAGATTTTGTTCAAAATCAATGAATCTTTCTAATTGACTATTATACCAGATTTCATTGTTTTAAATTAAACCGTTTTTAAGATATAAAATAAGCTTTAAAAAAGTAATATTAAAATTGACTCCACAAACGATTTAAAAATTAAAAAACTATATCTCTTCAGTTATTCTTTATATTCCCTTTAAGAAGTCGGTAGCGTCAAAATAATAAAAAATAAATAAAAATACAGAAAAACAACAAAGTAACATTTAATTCAGCGTCGATATTAAAAAGTCAAAATTTAAATAATAAGTGATCCTTTGACGCACAATAAAATGGAATAAAATTTGGAAAAATTAACACCTAATAATAAGTACATATTCTTCCCGATAACCAATTAGTATTCTGTTGATTTTTTAAGTAGTTTTTATTTATTTTTCCAAATGTTTTTTTAATTTTTTTTGTGTGAATAGACCATCAAAGGATCACGCAGATATCATTGTTTAATCTTTCTCTTCCTTTCTTTCCATAATTTCTTCATCTGTTCTGATTTGTTATTTTCATCTTCTTCACTCCATTTCCTGGGTTTTTTCTGTTCCGTAGGTACCTTCAAATTGTACATGAAGTTTCTAAACTCATCTCTGTTTGACAAATTCTTCGGATTTAGATTGAATTTTTGGATTTCTGTTTTCATTTGTTTTATATAACTTGGTGGTTTTTGTAATTCCAAATTACCGTTCGTTCGATCTAGATTCACTCATTCTCATCATATGTTTAATAAATTTTAATTTTTTTCTCTCTGTTTCTAGAGTATTGATATTTTGATAAATTTCTTATTTTTTTCATTTATTTATTTTTTTACTTTTAACATGATTCTTATTTAAAGTATGTAAAAGATTCATAATATACTTCTTGTATGAAAAAAACTCATTTGTAAGAAACGGTAAATGCGAGAATCCTGTGATTTGAAAAATATATGGAAAAAAATTATAGAAAATCGACCGTGGACCAAAAAACTTTAGAAAGAGAGATTATTTGTTGTATTTTACCAGATGTTTTCTCACAAATTTTCCTGAAAAAACTTTGAATAACATCTACGCTGTAAATACCCACAAAATAAAGATGATAACCATATAAAAAATACCTTCAAATAATTTATGAGAATAAAAGGTGTTTTTTCTTTTTAAAAATTTTCTGTGTTAGTAATTTGGAAAAACATACAACAGGACCACTAAAGAAACTTCCGATACTAAAATAAAATCCATCCATTCGATAAAGAGGAATTTTTGGGCACACACAAAACAATACAAAAAACGGAAACATCCTCCTTTATGAAACCGGCTTTTTTGAAATCAGGAACATCCATAAACATACAGAGTGATTCGCGAAGAATGCAACAAAATTTTCACACTGTTCTATTGGTGAAAAAAAATGAAAAAAGTTCACATAAACATAACTTCATTGGAAAGTATTGGCTGGCGAAAGATTTCACCCTCATTTGTGCGCCTTCGGTAAAGTTAAAGCCGGACTGTAGTTTTTGGGACCTAAGGGGTAAATATAATAAGGAAATCTAATCTTAAAAATAGAAGAATATAGGTCCCAGAACTGTATTTTTAGTAGTTGTAGAGAAATCTGAGATAAAAGACAAATGAAATCTGGGGTAAAAGACATTAAGGTCAAAAAACACTATTTTGCATTTGGCGTTAAAACGTTGTTTAACGAGTAATAAAAAAATAAACGTTTTAAAAACTTGGAGGGAGTTTGATTCTAAGTAAAACGGTATAAATAAAGTACACAAAAATTAACCACAAACGTCCGGGACCAATTTCTTTAAATTTTTCAGATTAAGTTTCATTAATAAATTTTGGTCATAAAAATTACAATCTGGCTTAATTTTACCGAAGGCGCAAAAATCAGGGCGAAATCTTTTGCTAGCCGACACTCGCAAACGCCGGCCTCCGTGGCGCGAGTGGTAGCCTCTTGGCCTTTCATCTCGGAGGTCCCGGGTTCGAATCCCGGTCAGGCATGGCATTTTTCACACACGCTACAACTCATTCATCTCATCCTCTGATGATATACCTTAACGGTGATTCCGGAGGTAAAAAAAAAACAAAAAAAAAAATAGACTCGCAAACGAAGCGTTTTCGGAACAATGCTTGTTCGAACTTTCTTCTTAATTTTCACCAGTAGAATACGTCCCAAAAGTTTGTTATATGCTTCATGAAGCACTCTATACTTCTAATTACGCAAGTAAAATTTTGTGATCGAGATTTCTTTATTTCAGAAACATTTGAACTTAAAAAGCCAAGAAAAGTTTGGGGATGCAGTGATAGAAAAATTTTAAAATTCTTTTGGGTGATAGAATAATTTTACTTTCATAATACAGAGTACTATAAAAAACAAAGGCGGAAAAAATCGGTTGTTACAATTAGCAATAAAATGAATGTTTTCCTGTTTGTTTTAATTAAAAGTTTTACTTGTTGCACGGTAACTGGTTCAACAAACTTAAAAAATATATATTGCCAATCTGCTTGTAAATTTGTTAAGTTTATATAACTTGTATAAGGGATACATTTCTAAAAGTTTTCGAATAAAAATAAACACACACATTCACAAAAGTAGTCATGCAGTATATTATTTTCTTGTAGTTATATATCAGTTACTATCATGTTTTAGAGCCTCATTCTTCATTTTCTTTCTAGAATGCGTAAATGTAACGTCGTACCATCCGTCCAACTCTTTTTTCTAATTTCATTGGGATTCCGGACTTTATAGCACTCACGCGAATACCTTAACGTACTTCTTAGCTCTTGTTCCTTACCTTTTGCTGTTCATATGTCCCTGTACCGCACTTACTTTGTTGTTCATTCTTTCTACACGGAGTCTTTTCCCCCTTTCCTGGACGCCATCGCTGTCCAATATCCAACCTTTCTTTTAACCTTATTTTTCTTATCTTTTAAATCGTAACCCTTTATACTCTTTATCAATGGCTATTCCTTACATTTATTATCACTTTTTTTAAAACCTTACCTAATCCTATACTCAGAAAAATCAATTTCATATATCCTATTAAATTTGTTTTTAATGTTTTTTATTCTTAACCGTCTTATTTAAATCTTTTACCAACAATATTCTTTGTAGTAACGTTTTTTACAGTATAATGCTAAATCGGATAAATAATTTGTTGTTTTCGGTTTTAAATTAATGACCGAAAACAAACAACAACCATTCAACAATCCATTTTTTGGATTTTTATCTATAATGTACCGTGATAATTTGCATTATTGTTTTAATAGGCTTATTCCTTACTGTCGGCTTAACAGGTTAACCGATTTTAATGAAGTGAAAGTATGATTTGGTTTGAAATCCGTAAAATACTACTGTGTAAGTGAAATTATCTGTGTAAGTGAAAAAAAAATACAATGAAAACCGGTAGTATTTTACAATTTATCATCGCATTGCTTTTTTATTTATTTTATTTTTTGTGTGTATACATATAAAAATAAGATTATATAAACAGTATAGCAATGAATTTTTCTTAATTTTAATGTTATACAATTTTGTTAATTTTTGCATAAACTTCATGAAACGAAAAATTTTACCTTTTAAGTCAAATTAGTACTTCAAAAATATGGAAGGGCTTGTAATGGAAGTAAAACGTCTATTAACAGGTCTTTCCTTCCTAAATACTTTTTATAACCTGACACGGTTCTCATAAAATGTTTCCCACCAATATTTTCCTTAATTTACATGACTCTAACAAAGTATTTTTCATATTATTATTGTTATTTCCATATTTTCTAAAATATATATATATATATATACATTTAACTTTAAAAGGGCTCTTTTTTATTTTACTTTACTCTTTTCAAATTTTATTATTTTCCACACTTCATTATCACGAGTCAAATGAATAAAAGTTAGTACCTAATGTGGTAGTTGTTACTGACTGGTTTTGTAAGTATTTGCAAAAAATTTGTTGTATAAACATTTCTGACACTGCATAGTAACAACTAAATAAATTTAGTACCAGCCGGAAAAATCTTGGTATTATTGATAGTCGTTACTAAGATGGTAGTTGTATCGCACACAGCCTTGCAGATGAACACGTTTAT
This sequence comes from Zanna intricata, assembly GCA_010016005.3. NCBI lineage: Eukaryota > Metazoa > Arthropoda > Insecta > Hemiptera > Fulgoridae > Zanna > Zanna intricata. The sequence goes on from JAAAKQ030148013.1 coordinate 6,366, forward strand.
TTTGTGTGGAATGTTGCTGATGTATCTGCCTGTTCTATTAAATCTTTTATTCTTCTTCTGACACGTACACCAAAAAGTCCGATAAGCACCGATGAAGATGAATCAAGAAAAGTAATCGACAGATATTTGTTCGTTAGATTATTGGCTGAAAATTCATTTATTTTAAAAAAGTCAAAATTGAATTTTTTATCGTCAGGAAAGAAAAAGGCTTGGGAAACTATAATTCAGAAATATGCACAAATGTCACGAAAAATGGTTAATGTCAGTCACTTGTCTGAGCTACAAAACAACACTAAAACAGCCATTAAAAGAAAAATGATTTCAAAGAAAAAAAGCAATAAACAGGTAAAATTAAAATGGCGGGTGAAATATTTTGTTGAAATAATGAATGAAAATGAGAATCCTGTATTTTCCTAAGTTCGCGGTGATTTAACAGTAACCACGAAAGAAGGTGGTAACTTATCTGTAACAACAGAGACAGACTCTGACAACGTTCAGAGGCAACTCCTTACTCAAGAGAAAGAAACAAACCTCTCAAAGAAAATTATTAATACCAAAAAAGTGCTGTAAAATTGTGAAAATGATGAAACAGAAGAATTATCTACATACCGATTGCAGCATATAGCTCTATTACAACAAATAGAGCTAAATAAAATGAAAATAGAAAAAGAGAAATTAATGATGTAAAAAATGTAATTTACTCCCACTTTTTGCAGTCAGTCAATTCAAACTAGCAAAAAGATTTTTTAGTTTTTATCTCTTTAGTTAAAATAAAAACATCCCTAAACCTTTTTCCTTTCTGAAAGTAGAAAATGAAAAATATTTAACCCGTTGGCGCATACGCGCACGCTGGTGCATATACTCGTACACTGTAAAGTACATTCATGCACTGTACTCACCCCTACATTCACTGTAAGTTCATACGCACGCAAAAAAGCGCCCGCTTAAATATTATTATTATTAGCATGTTATTTTAAGCTTTTTTATTTATTTTCATATATCTTTATTAAATTTTTAAAGGGATTTTGAGGGGAGAAAAAGGGCATAAATTGAAAAATACGAAATACAGAAAATGCAAAAAGTACGAGTGAAAAAAAGTTAATATGCAATTAACAAAAACTCTGACATTTTTTAACGGTTTTGTTCACCTGGAATTGTTCCTTCATTTTCATTTTTCTGTTATTTGTATTCATCATTTTCACCGTCCTTTTCTGCTACCGCGTTATTTTCAAAATCAAACCCATCATTCGATTGTTTTGCTACATTATGTACGAAAAACGACAACTTTTGGTACTTCCGCAACAGCTATTGCAAAACAAATCAGAATAAGAACTGGAAAGCGTTGCTTTATTTGCCAAAAGCGTCTTTCTATAATGACTCTTTCTTTGGCATGTGGATGATTAAAAGTTTGCTGTTCTGCGTTGCGAGGAGCTTTGAATGAACGGTGTTATTAGCAACGGTGAAATCCCGTATCCAGAGTCCCTCAGTAAGTACGCTGAACCGTTGTATTGTGAGATTATGCATCCAACTGGGCTTCGCCGCCATATCCTGATACCATAGACAGTTATTTTTTTAGCGGTAGTATTGCCCGTAACAAAGTTAATCGTTTTACACACAGTAGAACGGTGTAAATCATGTGTAATCCCACTCTGAAAACCAGGGTCGCCAAAAATTTCCATTTTTTTCCTGGACAAAAGGGCATTTCTTCGAGATTCATGTAAAAATTTTTCTGCTAGAAAATCAGCATTTTCATTTTCAACCCTTAATAGTTCCTTACTCTTATTAATATTTACAGCTTTTCTTCGGAAGTAATTTTTCCTCTCACGAATGTCATAAACATCGTCATAGCAGCTCTTCATCAGAATTAAAAAAAGGGTAGTTATTACTATGTTCATGTGACAGTTACTAGCCTTTATTAAAAAAAAAAAAAAAAAACAAACCACTATTAGTTACTAAGCCTCGGGAAAATTCTAGTAAGTTCTAGGCTTAGTTCTACTTAGCTCACCAGGCTGGTCCAGGAATTAACTTGCCATCACAGATCAGCTGATTTGAAGTCGAGAAATCCTTATAAAGTCAGTTACTTTTATACGGATTTGAATACTAGATCATGGGTATCGATGTTCTTTGGTGGTTGGGTTTCAATTAACCACACATCTCAGAAACGGTAGACCTGAGGTTGACTATACAAGACTACACTTCATTTACATTCACGCATATCATCCTCTGAAGTAATACCTTACAGTGGTTCCGGAGGCTAAAAAGAAAAAGAGAGGAGGGAGGCTTAGTTAGAATTTGCATCTTTTATTCACTTACAATTTAATTGTTACTTAAAAACAGCTTAGTAATAGTAACTACTAACTTTTATTCACTTTACCACGTATATTTTCACAGTTTAATCAAATACTTTTTTAGAATTTTTTTTTCCAATTTTTTCAATCTATTTTTTTCTATTGACACTTGATTCTAGGAGTTTTTCTTATGCGTAAAAGCTATTTTGTGTTGTGCCGGTCTTATTTTTTATGGCTTCCATAATTCATTAATATTTTTTATTAATTAAGAAAATACTATTTGCCTTTGATGTAATACTATACTCCTTGTTATTAATTAATCATCATTCCTTTTTCTGTTCCATTGCATTATATTTTTCTTATTCCACTATTTATTCAAAAGTAACTTTTCCTTAAATCCATATCAGTCAATATCTCTTCTCATTCAGTTTTTTCACTTATTTTTATTGGTTTTTGTATTCTAGATATAAACTTACACATGAAATATTAGGTTCTAAGCCAGCACGTAATCCAGCATTGTCTATTCTTGAACCCGTGGAAGCCTAGAAGTGTAATTATCTATTGAATTTTTTAAAAATAGCTTTTTTATTGTTTCTGTACTCATAAATAAAACAATGAAGAATTATTTTTTGATGCGAATTAATCATTGAGTGCGTATTATATTAAATGGTATTATAAAAAAGTATCAAAACAAAAATAATAGACCTACTGATGGTAGGGTTATTATAGGGAAAATAATTGAATGAGGTTTATCCCAATGGAATATGGTTTATCCCTGTGATAAGGTTTTTCCTCTATCAATTCGATCCCTAATCTTAAATAAGCCTATGTGATAGAAATTGAGTGAAATTAATATACCTTCTTCTTTGAAAATTTCTAAGATTTTTCTAAAATATTCAATCTTTTTCATTTTACTCAACTGTGAGTCGATTTCATCGAGTTTTCATCGAAAATAAAAGACTCAACGGAACTGATTCACAATGTATAAAAGGAAAAGGAAAATATTTTCTATATTTTAGAAAATATAGAAATTTTTAAAAGAAATAGTGGAAAACTTTTATAAACGAACAGATTAATAATCAAGTAGATGTTTTATTTAAGAATCTTAATTTGCTCAAAACAGGAAATAAATAATTACAAAATAAATAGATGGCATATAAGCGATAGGTAATAAGGAAGCGGAACGATAAGCAGCCAGATAATGTCTGTGATTTGAGAGGAGTGAGGGGTGTGACCTAGCCTTAAAAAGAAGCCTTAAAAGAACTTCAACAGGTATTTAGTTATGATAAAGCTAAGAGAGGTAGATAATCTACTAAAAATAAAAATTATGACGATTTTATTCAAAAGTGTATGTATTTATTAAAAAAAAATCATTTTATAAAAAAAAAAACATTAATAATTTTTTCTCGCTATTTTATAAAAACACAATGTATTTTTTGTTTTTACCCGATAACCACGAAAACTACTGAATCAATCATTGCAACATTTTAACTGTGGCATTTTTACGACTCCATGGAATGTTTACTATAGTTCAAACCTCACCGATCTCACTACTATATAAATTATAAGTAAATCAAACATATAAATTAATAACCTAGGATTTCTTTTACTAAACTGAATGCCGTTGTCTATATGATAATGTTATCTATATGGATTGCTGTTTATGTCAATATCAATTTCTTCAGATAAGTTATGTGATTTACTAAACTTAATGTCATTGTTTAATCTGGCGGAGACCCGCAAAAACTGATCCTCACACGATCAAAATAGCACTCGGTAGGTTTTTTATGTATAGAATTAGGAAGTTCCATCATTGTAAGTCGTACACATAATCGGTACAGATTCGACTTTTAGTTTCATATTAATATTTTCATAACCCACAGTTCGGTGAAATCACAGCTAGGAAGAAGCACTTCTAGTGCTACTAGAATTTATCATCGTAGACATAATGAATCTCCGCCGGAACGATCTCAAAAACTTGAAGAGCAACGTATACGTTCGGCTCAAATTCGAATTCAATCTTCGACAAATATGTAAGGTCTCAAATCAGCTTTTGATTTCTACTCTGAAATTGACATCAGAATTTTAAAAATATTAGGTATATTTGAAATTTATAGTTAACATGACAAAATGTAACCTTATAATACTAAAAACATTATATGGTGATAGTCCTGAAGTTTTTTGTACTGGGGGGGGGGGGGCAAAGTAGTTTTTGAACAATATCAATATTCTCCTGATGTCATTAAAAATTTTATTTTGGGAACACATCCTTTAGCTATATTTGTGTTACGTAATTATTAATACCATTCCATTATTAATATCCATCCCGTACCAGTTAGCTAATTCACGTGCGCGCACCAATACATAAACACAGAGTTAAAATTTTAGATGTTTAATTTGTATTATGAATTAACTTTTTTTTCTTAATTCTTCTCCATTTACCCGAAAACCAAACGATGCAGTATTATTTTTAATCGTATTAATAATTCGAAAGATTTGCGTTTTCGAAAGATTATTTTTTTTATCAAGAAACTCACCGTTATGAACAATTCAATAAAATATCTAAAACGCCTACGTTATTCCTACATTTTAAATACGCATGAAAATCTTTAGCAGTATAACAGTAAATATGTGTGTAATTTACTAAAATATATGGATTTATTTGCAACAACAGAAGGAGTTCAGTAATTATTTTATTTTTTAATTAAATCACGATGACGTTACCCGTTTTACATATGATGATCTTCCATTGATTCTTTATTACAAGAATTACTAATACAAAGTCCAAACTTTCAGCCAATTAATCAAAAAGTTATAGCTGATAAAACTGCTCTTCCATATAACACTTGTTAACCTCCCCCAACCCTTTTTGTAATAATGTTTCCTGGGAAATAGTCCGTTGAAAGATGAATTAAAATTATCTGTCTATTTAAAAATATTCTACTCCATTTAAGTTTACATCGACTATACATTTTTAAATGCCTAAAAATCCTATTAATTCGAAACGTTTTATACGATTCAACTTACACAAAGAATTGTGATTTAAATATTTTTAGTGTAATTTTTTTTTTACATACATTTAAGGTAAGGCCACTTAGCACTAGATCAGTTTTTTTTTTGACCAAAACAATCTGGTTGATGGCTTTTTGTTTGACCTATGTACGAATTCCTTACTCCAAACGAAGTAGAAGAGTGTTGAATTCCATCACCATCGACGATGTGGAAAAAAATACAATCGCACTAACGTGTGTTTCATCGAATTGGGGACCGTTGATACGAAATATTCTTCTTTTTCTTTGAAAATTCCCGCAAACATCTCCTGCCGAAGGTTAGCTATTTCCGCATTGTATTTTATCTTGAAAACAGAGATCTTCACGTTCAAACATCTTTCACCTATTATTACAGGGTTATGGAGTAATATGTCTGCACACACATCGCTTCACACTTCACGATCGGTTACAGCGGCGCTAGTCGAACCAAATACTTCATTAAAAAACCTTAAAACCGTATATTCCTTACTCCATGGGTACAGAAAATAAACGACAAACTTCGATTTCAGTTTTCTAGATTGCAGTCACGTACCGCTCCTTAAACGAGCAGAATTGCGACAACTCCCTTTCGTACAACGCCATTTATCTTCTCGATCGCTCATTGAAAGAGCTACTTTACCACCATTTACGCAAAACCTATCGGTATGTAAAATTGGTTCGGCTCGTAACAAATGAAAAACATGTTATCTATCCGGAACCTCGCGTATTAAGTCGATCAAATTCACGTCTGATGAAAATAATGAATTCCGGTGCTGATCACAGCACAGCAAATACACGCAGCATATAATATAAACAATCTACTACGCCGACCAGTACGCGACTAGCGATGTAAGTGCCATAACGTAAGACAGGTTGAAATATAATTACTACAAAAATAAACTTTACCGATTTAACGCTATATTATTACTTAATTCGTAAATAATCTACATAACTATAATAGTAATAGACAAAATGAAAATTAAGGAATGTGTCCGCTTTCCAAAATAATCTCCCCTTTTTAGTATTGGAGAAACTGAATTTTTAAATGGTTAAACAAAATATTTAAATTTCCGACTGACATTCATGATTTTTCTCCTTTCAGGACTGATACAAAACGGGTTAAATACGATTACAAGTTTATTTCTGCTAGTAATAAAATACTGTTACAATATAGATAGAGTAGTTAAACAGTAAACACATTCAATGTTCCGCTGAGTCATGGCGTATCAGTAAACTGTTTCAATTCCATACCCTGCTCCCACCGGGTTGGTCCAGTGGTTAACGCGACATCGCAAATCAGTTGATTTCGAAGTCGAGAGTTCTAAGGTTCAAATCCTAGTAAAGGTAAAA
>JAAAKQ030148024.1:1603-13032 GCA_010016005.3 Zanna intricata
CTAGAAGACGGGAATATATTCGGAAGGAAATGTTTCAATATCCCACTAAAAGAGCAATTTAAGAAAAATGTGAACAAATTAAATAAATTTTTTAAAAATGTGATCAAGATTGATCATATTTTTTTTAACAATTTTCGTCCAATTATTTTTATTTATTCTTTTTTTTTTAATTACCTGTACATTCTATATTTTCTAGTTATTAGTAATTTTTTAAATAATATTTAATAGTAATTTAGTAAATAATTTAAATAATAGCCGTTTGAAATTTATAACAATTCAAAAAAAAAAAAAAGCTGACAACAAAGTTGTGATACTTTCATTTTAATGGTTATTTATTCTTATAAAGTAAAAAAATAATGTTACATAAAATAAGTTACCTAAAATCTATTTTTTGGGATGGGAGTAATTTATGTTTTATTATAAAAATTATCATTATATGTTAACCAAAAAAAAAAAAAGTTAAAAAAAATTGTTTTTATTTTTTCTACTCCCTTCTATCTCTAAAATCACCTCCCTAGAACTTTTTTTGTTGATTTTCTACTTTCTTTGTTATGCGGAAGAAACCAAAAAAAAATCCACAGAATAATGCACAATTAGTAAAAAGTCTTAGGAATTATTATTTTTTATGGGGATTGAATTCGAACGAAATTTTGTTGTAATATTACTGCTAAAAGTTTAAATAAACAAAAAAAAAAAAAAACATTTTAACTTAAAAAGTCGATATAGGGTATTTTAAACTTATATTTTAGACTTTTATCGGTTATATCATCACTAATTTTTTTTTTGAGGGGGTTACTACTACGTCTAGGAAGACAAAAAATTTCGATTAAAAAATATGCAATAAACAATTTGGGGCAAATTGTTTTTAAAAATTGATGCGATAAGCATACATACATGAACATACATGCTTCATAGCTCTATTAAGCTCCATAGCTTAATATAAAGGGGGTTATGTTTGCAAAATTTTAAAAATTATCTAAAAAAAAATTATTTGGCCTTTTTGGAAATATTGATCCTAAAATTTATCAAAAAATTGCCTCATATTCATCGGTCTATATACTAAATTTCATGTTTTATTTTATTTAACAATATTATGTATTTTGTTTTTTTAATGTAGAGTGTTTTATCACCAAAAAATTAAAAAAGAAAAGTTATTCGCAAAGAATGTAACAAATTTTCAGGATATTTTTTCTGATGCAAATAAAGAATAAAAGTTGATAAATTTGGAAACGCTTTGTTACAGAGTGTTGACTGGCGAATGATTTATCCTGATCTCTGCGCCTTCACTAAAATTAAACCCAGTAAAATTTCTACGCAAGATATAAATTACCCAACCATTATGTTACCAAAGAAAAGAAGAAACGAGGTAATTAACTCCAAATGGGAAAAATATTATTCATGAGCCTTTAGTTGAACCCAAAATATATTTTTACCCCCTCTTCATATCAAGCTAGAATTAATGAAAAATTTTTTAAAAACAATGAATAAGGATAGTTCCGGATTTTTGTACATCAGACAGAAATTTCCGAATGTAAGTGAAGGAAAGATTAAAGAAGGCTAAGAAAAGCTTAAAGAATATTTGTTCGTCCTCAAATAAGAGAGTCGGTCAAGATGATGTATTTAAACTCAGTGTTAAATAATGTAGAAAGTGCAGCTTGGGCTTCATTTAAAGACGTTTGCAAATATTTTCTAGGCAAACAAAAATCCGAAAATTACCACAATATTGTTAATAAACTTCTTACTTCATACAGAACTATGGAATGTAATATGTCTTTGAAAATACATTTCCTCCGCTCACATCTGGATTTTTTCCCGGAAAACTTTGGATACATAAGTGACGAACACGGTGAACGTTTCCACCAGGACATTTCGGTGATGGAATGCCGCTATAAAGGGAAATGGAATACTAATACGGTGGCCAATTACTATTGGACATTAATTCGGGATGTGCCTGAGGCTATTTATAAAATCTATACATCAGCGAAATCATTTTAACACAGTTATGGCCATGCAAAATTTAAAAAAAAATGTACAAATTTTATCTACATTTTCTCGTAATTTTTTTTTTTTGAAACGTAAGTTATTTAAAACTAAAGTGATAGGAAAATTGTATTAAAAGGTCTGTATTGTACGCAAAAAAGCAATTGAAAAAATGGTATTACACTTAGAGAAACATTTTTAAAAAATTTTCTCTATTACTGTAATTTTTTAAAAAATTTTTCGATTTATTATTTTATGCAAATTAAAGATTAATAAACACGTAAAGTAACTATTTAGAATTTTTAAGTTTTTTGAGTTTATTGGATCACGGTTTGCTGCTGGATTTGTACACTTACTGGAATTTTATTTATTAAAGCATTAAAACAGTATTACCTTGATGATACAGAAAAGTATTTTGATTTTATATTGTTGATTTATATATTAATTAACATAGTTCAAAGAACAGCAGATTTTTCAAACAATTTAAAACGTTTCTTAGACGGAAGTTATTTTTGTTTTTACAACTCAGCCCAGAGGGATGAAATCTCAAGCCTTATAACAAAGCATTGTATATTTTACTTCCCCTTCTTCCAACAAGCAGCAGCTATTCCTACCCTTTCTGTCTCCTTATTTCTACCTATCTACAACACTGTTCTTCCCTTCGGGTATATTTTGCGTGCACGTTATATAGCAATATAAACTCGAAGCCAGCTAGAAATTATGACGAAGTTTTGAGGCTATGTTTCACTTTCTGCGGTTAGGCGGTAACAATGTTTTCATGTTTTATGAAGTCGTCGTGGTCGAGGGAGTGAAATTGCCTTCTCTCTAAGGGTGATAAGAAGAGGGGTAAAAGTCTAAAAGGAGGGGAAGAATGAGTGTAATAGTACTGCGAGAAGGCTAGTACACAATCGAGTATATGTTTATGTTTTAGCGAAATTACATGTTAGACCATAAAAAACACAAATTTAATGTATATAATAGATATAACCTTGATATATTTGTTGGAAACATATTCATAAAGTATTATGTTGCAGTACAATAACTGTTTGTATCTTGCTTTAATAATGGATGTATTTTACATGTAAGAGAACTGTATATTTTGTAATTTTACAATATTGATTTTATGAATACTTTTTTCTAAAAATGATAGCTTAATATTTTTTCTTGCATTTTGATGTTTCGGTGACAAATAATCGTTAGACTACTTCTTTTTTTTTTTTGTTACATTGTTATTAATATTTTTAAAACGAATTTTCTTCTAGAAGAAAACTAATATTTCCCAGTTTTTCGTCGTCGCAGCTTATAAATTATTTAGATATTGTACCGATGTACATATATTGGTTTTCATTAGATAAATGTGAATTACATTTTATTTTATTAAAAAAAAGAGATGAAAGGAAAAGTTTATTTTTTTCAATGTGACAAATATAAAAATGATCATCGATACACATTTAAACTCTCTCTCTCTTACCCCCCCACTCACTCTCGCGTTCTCCCCCCCCTCTCTCTCTCTCCCTCTCTCTCTCTCTCTCCCTCTGTCTCTCTCTCCCTCTCCCTCACCCTCTCTCTCTCTCTCTCTCTCTCACTCTCTCTCTCTCTCTCTATTACCTCAGAGGATGAATGAATATGATATGTATTATGAATGTGAATGAAATGTAGGTATCTACAATATCAGGTCGATCACTCATGAGAAGAGTGGTTAATTGAAATCCAACCACCAAACAACACCCGTATCCACGATCCAGTATTCAAATCCGTATAAAAGTAACTTTACTAGGATTTGAACCTTAGAAGAACTCTCGACTTCGAAATTAACTGATTTGTGATCTTGCGTTAACCACCGGTGGGCCATTTAAATACCCTGGATATGACCATTATTTGTGAAAACCGAATATATATATGACAGGACGGAATTACAACTAGAAAGATACTTTTTCCTATTAAAAATAAACACTGAGTTATAAGTTATAAGTTATAAAATTAATAATTTTTATTATTTCTGTAAGGTAATTAAAATAATTTTTTTTTTTTTAATTAGATCAAATTAAACAAAGATATCAAATTAAAAAATGATAATTTAGAAATGTATTAATTGAAAATTATATCTTAGCATTGTATTATTTTTGATTTTCGTTCAAGGAAGTTATGTGATATCTATCTACAATTTATTTTAAAAAAAAAGGTAGTCCTTGGGATTCAAATTTAATTAAAACATTTTTTTAGATTATGTATTATTTTTATTTTTATTTTTTTGCTTGTTTTCGTTTAATTAAAATATTATATTTTAATAAAGATAAGATTACTTTATAGATAAGATAGAGAAGAGTTTTTAAAAGATGTATAGATTTAATAATGATGAGATAACTTATGAGTTAGAAAAGATTAAAATGGTCCTACTTTTTTTTTGATTAACAATTATACTTTAAATGCAGCATTAATTTTTTATAATTATAACATCATGCGGTCAAAGGATTAAACTGCGATAATTGTTTTACTAGCACAATTTTGTTTTTTTTTCCTCAATTGTACTTTAAATAACTGTATAATTTTTAAAATAAAAACATAATTTGATTATAGGAGTCAAATGAGGCACAACTGTTTTTACTAATATTTTTATTTTTTCTCAATTGTACTCTGAATATTGTATAATTAAATAAATCATTAATATTTAAAAACACTACAGATTATTTGAAATAAAAATCTGTGAAAGGTAAAGCCAAGATAATTATGTAGCTTTTTGCCGGCTTTTTTTTTCTTTAAAAGGAGAATGATTTATTATTCTGTAAGGAATATTTCATAGTAATTAAATATAAATTGAATTATTATCTTTTAGTTTGTTGTAAATAAATTGAAATCCTTAGCAATTGTAAATTCGATATCTTTGTTTAATTTGATGTAATTAAAAAAAAAAAATTATTTTAACTACCTTATTAGTTTTTTTTTTTTTTTTTTTTTTTTAATAGTGTTTATTTTTAATAGGAAAAAGTATCTTTCTAGTTGTAATTCCGAATTCCGTCCTGTCATATATCTATTCGGTTTTCTCAAATAATGGTCATAACCAGGGTATTTAAATGGCCCACCGGTGGTTAACGCAAGATCGCAAATCAGTTAATTTCGAAGTCGAGAGTTCTAAGGTTCAAATTCTAACGTAACGTTACTTTTATACGGATTTGAATACTGGATCGTAGATACGGGTGTTGTTTGGTGGTTGGATTTCAATTAACCACTCTTCTCAGGAGTGATCGAGCTGATATTGTAGATGACTACATTTCATTCACATTCATAATATATATCATCCTCATTCATCCTCTGAAGTAATACCTTACGGTAGTTCCGGAGATTTGGAGATGTTTCATTAAGAGCTCTGATATTTTTACATCGTGACTTCATTTTCCCAAATTCATTACTTCTGAAAGGCCCATATCTTTTCTTAATTTTCTTTTTATAATTATTCATTTAATTTACTCTTTATGTGCGTTTTTAGAAATAACATATACTTAAGATGAATTTCATTTTCATCTATATAAGTTATTATGGTATTTTTTCTTCACATTTTAAGTTAGCTAATTGATTTTTATTCTTTTTTTTATTCAGTTTACTTTTTACACTTTTTCATAAGATTTTTTTCCCATAGCCGTTGTATAATTACATACCATAATTTTAATGATTTTTTTAAAGATAATTATAACTTTATAGGAGAGTATAAATTCTTTAAAACTTATTCCAGTTCTTTGACTTGATCTAGACTCCTTATCTAGCCCATTGTTATTGTTATTATTTTTATTATTATTATTTAATATTTCATAATTTATACATTAAAAAATATATATTTAAGAGCAGTTTAAGAATTGATATTTTTGGAATGGTTAATAGTACAAGTAACAAATCATTGTGAAAAGTCCACACCTATCGGTCGGTAAGTAACTGTATACTGTAGAATCAGTAAAACTGGAATTTTTCCAATTTTATTCGACTAATAGAACGGCTGATTTAAAGCGAACGACGTAAAAATCTCTCGATGTAAAATCTCCTTTTGGAAAGAGTGTAATTTGAAAACTATCCAATGAAAGATTTACTGATCTGATTATAATTGGACATTCTTTTTCGTTGAGTATGTCCTTTTGAGATATATTATATAAGTTAGAATAGGTAGGAATTGAGATGGCTATATAGAGATAAATTGAGGGAATAAGATATAATGAGAAAAATAAGAGAAACCGTTATTAAGAGAGAAAGAGATAGAGAGAGAGAGAGAGAGAGAGAGAGATATATAAATTAAAGAAGGAGAACCAAAGCAAACTCTAAGAATAAAAGAACTGATGGCAGATGTTCAATAGAATAGCGCGTTAAGGTGAAAAAGATGTAAAATCAGAATCAAATTGCTATTCTTGATTGTGAAAATTTATAATTGTCAAATAGATTAAATCTTATTTAATTGTTAAAATAAAATTGGAAAAAGTAAATTTTGATATAGAATCCTTCTTCATTTTCTTTATAACAAGATATCTCATTTCTTGAGTTAACAAATCTCTAAATAATAATATTATTATTATTCTTTTTAATAAAAAGCTATTCAGTTTCATCTTCTAATTTCTGTTATTTAACATCTGTTACTAACTTTCTTTTCAGCGTTTAAAATTTTATTTAATTAATTAATGTTTTATATATGTTATATATTAATGTTAATATATATATATATATATATATAAGAAGAAATATGAATCTTTTTTTTTGAAATTGTATTACTAAAACAAAATTGATAAAATTTATAAAATCACATTGAGAGAGACTTGGTTTATTTTATATTGGTTATTATTACTAATTAAAACATATTAAAATACATAAAATAAATTTTTTTTAAAAATGTTTTGAAATAATTAATTTAGTATTAATTATCCTACTTTAAGTTTAATTATTCAACTTTATTAACCATTAATTACATTTTTATATACCACAAAATCACGCTTTTTATTAACGTAATGAACTTAAAAAAATGGAATTGATATTTACTGGATTTTTGAAGTAATATTAAGGTTTAATTTAGTTTGTAGAAAATAAAATTTGCTGGTTTCTATTATGAAATATGATGTAACTATGATACAATTTTTTCAGAGATATTTGGACGTTACTAAAACATAAATATTTGAACTTTATTACGACTGTGTTAATATGTTAAAAGAAACTAGAAACGGTAGCTTTGTAGTTTGACCAATGTGTGAAAACAGCCCTCAGGAAAGCCCGTAGGTAGTAACTCCCTAACCTCCAAACTAAATCGAACCGGTTACTCGTTTCTGCGTACTAATTTATATCCCCATGGACCCAAAATAACCATGAAAGGACAATGTTGACGTAAAAGGATTAATTGATTAATAGTTCCTTGTATTCCAACAAGGAATTTAATGGAACCAAAAATAAGGAATATACTCATAATATGTAGTGTAACTTTTGATAATTAATGATTTTTTCTTAAAGGGTGGTCGACAAAAATGGATGATCATAAAGTCAGGTCATAGAGCGCATATGGAAGAGAGCTTTAAAGCTTTAGATACCAGTTTTCTTTGATTTCTTTTTTCAATTTGATCAGTAGGTAATATTTATCCTGATGATCAGAAATGATCGATCAAGGAATTTACGTGAAGTAATTTTACTATATTTTGCAAAATAAATTAGAAAAATCAAATAACTATGTTCATGATATCCTGATCAGATTTGATGAGAAGATGTATTTCCATAAGAAAATGTTTATAAAAATTGGCAAAGAAAAAACTGCGCTTTGTAACGCTCAGTTAGTCACTGACCAGATTTGGCTGAATTAAATCGTATTGAACAAGAATCACTAAACGGCTTCGTATATTCACATGGAAAAACGAATATAAACTCACTGTATCTGCTAAAATGTCGTGACCAGTTTCAATTCTTCAAATAAAATACAGTTTTAACTATGAAACCCATTTTTTCAAACTGAATCGACTACTACGCTAATCGTTAGTGATGTAAATTTGCGACTGAAAATCTATCATTACTTCCAACTGCAATTCATACTCAGTGAGATCAGTTAAATTATTTCTAAAAATTACAAGGTTGTTACATAAAAATTAAATAAATCCTACTTGATCTTTGGAGTGTTATTTATTTATAACTACTTTAATTAGAGTAGTTTAAAGTAAAACAAATGTTCATATTTTTGGTAAATATAGTAAAGAAAGTTCAGAAAGATTTACTATACAGGTTGTCTGGAAATGTTTGAGTCTCAACATGAAGATGGCAGCACTCGTCGACAAAAGTTAGGGAATGTATTTGCGCATGTGTTGAAAGATACTCACTAAAATTTCAGAAATTTTGGATGGTCAAATGTTGTTTTATAATCGTTTGGGTAAGTCATTGTGAGTGTTTTTTGTGAAAATGAAAAAATCGGATATCGTGCCGTGATTAAATACTTGCATTTGAAAGACGCAATTGGAAATCGACTTAAAATGTTCGAAAAGTTTAATTTTTTGACACTATTTTGAAAATTAATAAGGAGACCTATTGAACTGCAGTTTTCTTGTCTTTAAAAGAAGGTATATTTAATGTAAGTTAGTTTTTTGTGCCGGCCTCCGTGGCGCGATTGGTAGCGTCTCGGCTTTTCATTCGGAGATCCTGGGTTCGAATCACAGTCAGGCATGACATTTTTCACACACACTACAATTCATTCATCTCATCCTCTGTAGATATACCTTAACGGCAGTTCGGGAGTTTAAAAAAAAAAAAAATTAGTTTGTTGTACAGTTTATTATTCTAGTACATCTTATCAAAATACATTTTCAGTATACATCCATGACTGTCATAACTGAAGACTGGTTCTGATAAGTAGACTCCAACTTTATCTAGTGACTGTCCTTGGGCCTTATTTATGGTTATTCAAAAAGCTAGGTGCATAGGAATTTGATCTGCTGGGGAAAGATCAATCCGAGGTAGTAGCATCCTTTGACAATGGTCAAAGGGATGCTACTCCCTAGAACTCAGGCCTTCCAAAGCAGTATTTTTTCAATTTACAAACCATTAGTAATTTTGCCATTTAATAAACCTTGAAAGACATTAAAATTTTCGCTTATGAAATGTACATTAAAGTAATGTTTTTTCGATATCTCTCGAAAGTGCAGGGTGGAGCGATCAGGTGACCATTGATGATATATCTAGGGGTCATAAGGTATGATTTTTTTAAAAAATTGGCGAAATTTTTTATTTGGAAAATGATTTCAAATATAGAAAAAAAACCGTTTGTATATATTTTTCCGAAGACAATTTGCAAGCAAAAATCGTATGAATTTCTTGTTTAGTATAATCGGAAATTGAGAAAATTTGCAACGATTGTTCAAAATTTTTCTACCACATTCACAATCAAATTTCTAGAAATCTAGAAATTTATTTTAAGATATTCACATGAACATTTTAAATAATAAAAATCAAATAATTATTTTCAGTTGTTACCGAGACATCAAAAAAAAATGGTTAATTTCATTTTTACTACACTTTAACTCTTTAAACTTTAAATTTCAAAAAACCTTTCTGTAATTTGTTTTTACACCTTAAGAAGAACGTGTATGCAAGTTTTTCATCAATTTATCTCCAATAGTTTTTGCTGGACGTTGATTATGAATGACTCATCACATGTTCTTTTACATATACAGACGTTTTTGTATGATAAAGTAGGGCATATGTTGTATAAGAAATTAATCTCAATAATAATTAATTAAGTAAAAATTTTATTAATATTTTAACAAGATGATCTATACGGGTGTGGTTTACTTACATTAATGTGATAGAAAAAATAATAATGATTAATTTCCTTTCTTTTACCTATGATTACCTATTTTACTTAAATGATAATTTCTATATAAAAGGAGTAGGCATATTTTAAAGGCGTAATTTACGGAAAGAAAATAGTCGATCATACCTCAACCGATTAAAAAAAATAAATAAATAAAAAATTGTTGGAAAATACTTCATATTTATTAATGGAATTAATTAAAAGGTTAACATTAAAATTTACCGTTACTGTAAAAGGCAAAACAAAACAATAAAAGAAAGTATACCATCCACAGATCTAATCTGAAACGTTATATATATAAATATATACAGTATATATAAAACAGAAAAAAAATGTTTATGGTACTTTTATGATGGCATTCTTTTACTTAGATAAGACAATGCTGACTAGATAACTTTAATATAACTCTTTAAAAGCCTGTTTTTATATTACAGCTATTAAAAACGATAAACTAAGTTTTGTAATAAAAAGAAAAGCTGCAAAAAATATAAGAAAAAAAATTAAAAAACAAACCTCAAACTTCTTATAACTAAAGGCATTCATCATCAGAATATATTTTCCTTATCCCCTTTGTATTTTCAATGAATGATTCAAAATTTCTAAAATAAATGTGAAAAATTATTGAAATTTTTTTTAAAGAAAATGTTCTTTAATAGGTTGCATAGTAATAATTATCCTAGACCAAAATCTGTTAAGTTCTTTTAATCGCCGGCCTCCGTGGCTGAGTGGTAGCGTCTCGGCCTTTCATCCGGAGGTCCCGGGTTCGAATCCCGGTCAGGCATGGCATTTGTTACACACGCTACAATTCTTTTCATCTCATCCTCTGAAGATATACCTTAACGGTGGTTCCGGAGGTTAAAAAAAAAAAAAGAAAAAAAAAAAAAGTTCTTTTAATAACATGATTTATACCATACATAACTTTAATCGATATGAGGATAAATTTTCCGATTTTAAATAAAAATATCCCGATATTTTAAACATTATTTTGAATCCAATAACTTTTTATTCTTAAAAAAAAATGAAAAAGAAGTGATCTTCTGTGTAGAAATAAAAACTTATATATTTAGTCAATACTAATAATATGACGTAATCAAAAAATTTTAATTATTACCTATAATTTATTTATTTATTTATTTTTTTAATGTAATTTGTAACAAAGAATTAATAAAAAAAAATTGTAAATAGCATTATTCTGCTGATGGTGTGCAGTTACATTACGTGAAGTTTAACATCGATTCTGCAATTCACGTGTTACTTCGTTCCTTACAAACACAAATGTAATTATACTTTTAAAATTGTGTTTCTTTTCCAATTAAAATCCATATAACATTTGGATTTTATATGGATCCATATGTACATATTTTTTATAATTTAATTCTTATTATAATAGAGAAAAATGTTTAATTTGTTGTAAAAAATTTTTTTAAATATAATTTTAAATAATTTAAAAAAAGAATAAGTTTTAATTTCTACAAAATACACGAAATTTGAATAAAAAAGGGCAGCCACCCCTTATTTATAATAATCCAAATTACTAACTGATTATAATAGCCGGCCTCCACGGCCGAGTGGTAGCATCTCGGCCTTTCATCCGGAGGTCCCGGGTTCGAATCCCGGTCAGGCATGGCATTTTTCACAC
>JAAAKQ030148035.1:0-13032 GCA_010016005.3 Zanna intricata
AATTGCTAACATGTACAGGAACCAAACTGCAACAGTAATAATCGAAGAACATACAAAAGAAGCGGTAATAAAAAAGGGAGTCTTAACAATGTTAGACTCCTTTTTTTTACAGGGAAAGTATCCCCGTTACTTTTTAATCTTTACATAGAACTAGCAGTTAATGAAGTTAAAGAACAATTTAGCATCGGGGTAACAGTGCAAGGTGAAAAGATAAGGATGCTACGGTTTGCTGACAATATAGTAATTCTAGCAGAGAGTAAAAAAGATTTAGGAGATACTTTGAATGGCATGGAGGAAGTCTTATGCAACAATTATCACATGAAAATAAACAAGAATAAAACAAAAGTAATGAAATGTAGTAGAAATAATATAAATGGACCACTGAATATAAAAATAGGAAGAGAAAAGATTATTGAGATAGAAGAATTTTGTTACTTGGAAGTAGAATTATTAAAGATGGATGAAGCAGAAGCGATATAAAATGCCATACAGCACAAGCGAAACGAGCTTTCAGTCAGAAATATAATTTGCTTACATCAAAAATTAATTTAAACGTCAAGAAGACTTTTTGAAAGTATATGTTGGAGCGTAGCTTTATATGAAAGTGAAACTTGGACGATCGGAGTACCTGAGAAGAAAAGATTAGAAGCTTTTGAAATGTGGTGTTCCAGGAGAATGTTAAAAATCAAATGGTGAATAAAGTGATAAATGAAGAGGTGTTGCGACAAATCGATGAAAAAAGAAACATTTGGAAAAATATGGTTAAAAGAAGAGACAGACTTATAGACCACATATTAAGGCATCTTGGAATAGTTGCTCTGATATTGAAGGATCTGGTAGAAGGGAAAAATTGTGCAGGTAGGCAATGGTTGGAATATATAAAACAAATTGTTAGAGATATAGGATGTAGGAAGTATGCCAAAATGAAACAACTGGCACTATATAGGGAATCTGGAGAGCTACATCAAACCAGTCAAATGACTGAAAACAAAAAAGACAGAAAGAAAAAGAATAGTGGCTTTTTAATGCTGAATTATAGTAAAATATTGAAAATAGGATTGGATATTAAATTACAAAATGAAGAATTCAAAAGTGAAATGGAAAGAGGAGAGACTTATTTCAGAATTTTGTTAGACAAACTAGTATACTACATTAGAATGATGGCTAAGTATTAAGTCATTTTGGTTTAGTCCAAGTGTGACACTGACATTGCTTTGTTGAGATAGTAAACCTACATAGAACGGCTTCAGTACTCAGCTGTTTTATGTTTTCAGTGTATTGAAAGAATAGGATGTGTAGCATCATGGATTTGAATTTGAATTTTCACTCTTATGAAAAGATGTTTACTTAATTAACTGAATTTGATTATATTATACAGCATAGCATATTCTAAGATTAGTACTGCCATTGTTGATGCATTAACAATTGTGAATTAGAGGTACATTTTCACTTGTTTGATTGCAGTAAGCAGAATTTCTGTATTGGGCATTGGCTCCATGTACAATTGTTCATTCTTCATGGTATTATCTGGAAAAATTTTGTTGTCATCGATGCTTACTTTCTTTTGATAAGATGGAGCGTTCTTAATGATCATTTGCTCAGTTATTTCAGTCAATGTCAGCTGGTATTGACAGTAGTTCATTTTGTTGCAAGTTGTTTATTTTCTTCCATTTATAATGAGTGCTATAATTATTTGATATTGCTGAGTATCAACTACCAAGGAATCTGATTTTTTATGACAAAAACAATTCTGTGGCTGAAATTCAGAGGCCAGATGTTATGAGTGATGCTAAAATATGACTAGTGCCATTCATTTTCAGAAGGGTGATCAGACGTTCATGATGAAAAACATTGCAGCCAGTCTTATATAATAATGGATGATTTGATTGAAATGATTGATGAAAAAATTTGAAAAAAAAACCTGGTGCTTCACTGCATTTCAATTGTCTTTGATGTTTTGACTGAAGAATTGAGCTGTAAAAATGTTTACCAAATGGATGCCAAAGATGTGAAATGACATACACAAAGAAAACCCTTCTTTTTTTTTGCATAAGTAATAAGGTTTGTTCATGTTTTTCAGTTGTGTTTTTATTTCAGATTGGATCTTACATTAAAAACATGCCTCTTAAATGGGTTATATAATCACTTCAAATTAACTTAGTTTTAATAATTTTAAAATCAGCTTATTTTTATTGGTGTTGAAAGTATAGATATTTTATAAAATGCTATTTTTTTTTGAACATATACTCCAATCTTGTAATATCTGTAATCATTAAAGATGACAAATATTCATATTTGTTTTAAGACTTTTTTTGTGTAAAATTTGGTTTTCTTTTTTATAATTAACTACTTGCTTGCATTCAATGCCCATTCTCCTTAGATCTTTGGGGTGAAACCACTGTTGCCGGATCACTTATTTTATTTGACCAATCAACTTAAAAGAAAAAGTTTTTAGACTTTACACATAAAATTTTTTAAATTTCATTTTTTTTTTTTTTTTTTTTTTCGTCATAGTTATATTTGCCTTAATGTTATACCCAATATTTTATTACACAAACTATATTAATACCAATAACTGGTATTTTTAATTATTTAATTCCTTAGTAATTTTAGCAATTAACTATGTCAAAGAAGGAGTATAACATCTTATCAGTTATTACTGTTTAACAATTTTAGCAAATAAACTAATTATATTATCATTAAAAAATTACATTAAAGATTATGATTTTATTAAACAATTACTTGAAATAATTCTATAAAGAAAAAACATAATGATAAAAAATAAAGTTTGTTATCAAAACAGGTCATGATGGAAGAAATCGGGAAGGCATGTTTTATCAGAAATCCATACTGATGACTTCTTAAGCTATATAGTTTGAGCCAATGAGAACTCAGTAACTAGGATTACAAAATATTTATATATTACATTCCAATAGAAAACAATTAACTAAGTATCTTGATTAGACTGCTGAAGTAACGAAATACATGCAAAATAATAATAGAGATCCAATTAGATAAACTGAGGAAAGAGAAATTTTTTTTTCTAAAAAGGATTTGAAACATTATGTAAAATATTCTCATAATGAGTGGACTTGGATGTAGCTAGGCATGACCATTTGAATATTAGATACGGATTTGAATACTAGATCGTGGATACCAGTGTTCTTTGGTGGTTGGGTTTCAATTAACCACATTTCTCAGGAGCGGTCGACCTGAGATTGTACAAGACTACACTTCATACATATCCTCATTCATCCTCTGAAGTAATACCTTACAGTAGTTCCGGAGGCTAAACAGATAAAGAGAGAGGCATGACCATTTCTGTTTTTCATCAGTATTAGAATCTCCTCCAAAGTTTTCTCTAAAAAATATAATGAACTATTTTAGTTTTTAGAAATAATATTGTCAGAAATTATGGCAATACCATAATATTAAACAGTTATTCTAATGGTTAACCCTTAACAACCGTGCTGTTCAGAGACAAATTGCCGTGCTGACTAAATTAACTAACACGCGATCATTTATATCCCCACCCTTTCGTTATTTTTTATTAAAAAAATTTCATTAGGTTAAAAAAACTCTCCGTATTTGTACAGATCAATTGTCATTTCAATACAACCAGTATAACAATTACCACAGATGTAAATAAAAAGGATCCTTTTTTAATTACATAAAAATTTGCATAATTCAAGAATTTTATATTTTTCCTTTGCCGATAAATATGTTTTTATGATTTTTTTTTTGCCCTACATATAAAGTAGAGTTCCTTGATTTGAAAGAAACTATATTTTCTAAGATAGGTTAAAAATTGTGAGAGATCTAATCGCATAAAGAAGACAATATTTAGAAAATAATTGCATGTATGGTTCATCTGCACTGTCTTCCGCTAAAATGTCCCATATTTGTTCATGTCAATAAGTCTAGTCATGTTAAAAAAATATAATAACAGGTAAAATAAGTCACCTCTGAAAAATAATTAAGTAAAGCAAGTAAAAAAAAAGAAAAGAAAAAGTAAAGTAAGTAAATCTGAAGTGTGCCCTATACCGCCAAATTACAAAAATAACCACACGCACACTCGACTCATTATTTGTATATTTATACAACCATATAAATATTATTACTGTATAAAAAATATATACACATAACGAAAAATTAATTAAATTGAAAGAATAATAATAAGAATTGCAACGATATTCTCTAATAGAAACAATCAGTGTGACAGTATGAGGCAATGTGACCGTGTTGTGCCAGAAATATACGTTGTAGTAAAAATAACATATCTTGTTTTCTATTCAACAAAATGTCCTTCTATGAGTTTCTTTGCATTCTCTATTATATTGTGAAATATAAAATGTAAAAACCAAGCTGGTGGGTTGAAAAAATCTAAAATAATAACAAATAACTGAATCACGTACTAAAAGTTACTTGTTTGGATGTAAATTGTCATAAAACTGTCAAACTTCATACCTGTCGACCACTAAAAAGCTATTATAATACTATACAAAATGGAGAACACGCAAATACAAACAAAACCTTTGTATGACAAAGATAGAACAAGTAGGAAATTATATATCTCGCTCAGAAGGGTTGGATTAGGCCTTTTCAAGCCAGTCATAAACCTCTATGAGAAAGGCGTGTAAAAACGTTCCCGTATATCCTACAATACATTCTGATACCTTCTTGGAAACAGCGAATTGTTGCCAATAATCATATATAAATATAATAATTGTACGAATAAATTTACACGCCTACAACTGTAATGAATGTAAGAGCCTACAAAGTAGCAAATTATAGTTATCGCAGTGCATAAGGGTTAATAATTCAGCTTCAGTATAATGACTTAATTTATGGGAAACTAAACTGTAGAAATTGATCAAAGTCGTTAACTGAAATATTAATAACACATCTGTGTCAGTTTAGAGCCATGTCTATGTGAATATAGCGATTACTTTATTTAAAATATTTTAATATGAAGAACATAAATTTTACGATTGTGTGATTCTCATTCCACTTATTAGTATTTATGTATCAACTTTGTGTAAGGTGTTCTAAAAAGTTGGGATAATTTTTTTTTTTAAAGAAAATTGAAAGAACATCAGATGGTTTTCAATTCATTAAGATCTGTTTTTTATTTCCTTGAAAAGTAGTATTATTTTCTTACATTTTCAACAGAATTGCTAGAGATAGAGTTAAGTCTGGACAACTTATTATTGATCATATATTGCATTCCAAGAAAATAAACTAAAGCCTTTTCATCCAAGAATTATCATGAAGGGAATCTAAGAGATGATTCATTTGTCTTTGCAGGCGTATAAATTTATAATAAATCTAAACATATTTTCTTGTAGATACATTCTGTATTACATGTAATTTGTGAAAAGTAGCATTATTTTGATTCCCCAGATTGATGCCATATTTTAAATGTGATGTGGCCAACATTTGCAGCTTTAAATACTTGAAACAATTTTGAGATTTTTTTTCCCCCATCTGTTGTCTTTAATCAAATGGAAAATACCCAGTTGAAAAGAAATAAATTTTATACGCCAGTAATCTCTTTTAATTAGCTTTTGAAGTTGGACTGACCCCTGGAAAATAACTAGTCTTCTTCTAGCTTGACATAATATAAAAAAGAAATGCCCTCCTTGCATCTTTCTTTGTACATTACAGCACTTCAGTAGGTTGAAGTGCCTACTCTATTATATATCCCTAGGATATAAGGTTAACATACCCTAGAGTTTGGTTTTATGTTAAGGTTTACACCCAATTGCTTACAGAATCTGGATAAACTTCATACAACCTAAAAGCAGCAGTCGAGAATTCTGTAATGGTAAACCTAGTTATTAAATTTTAGAGGGGCCCTTTTAATTTCTTTTATTTATTATTTAATATTAATTCAGGAAGTCTTACATTTTAAGCTAATTAAATGTTGTATTGTGTCTATGAAAACTGAAATAATTAGGTTAAAAATGAAAATATGCATAAATAAAATTTTGTTAGAATTAAATTTATAACTGAAACATAAAAAAATGAGATATATATATTTAGGGAAGATTTTTGTGGTTACATTAAAATCTCAGAATATATGATTAAATTAAAAGTAAGTTATACAGAAAAAGATTTCTATAACGGCAAGTTAATAAATCCAAAAGCTTTTTTATTTCTTTGTTTTGCATGTAGCTAATGTTACTAAATATACAAATTCTCTATGTTGTAAGATAAATAACTTGAATACAAGAAAATAACAGTTAAAATGTTTAGAAAAATCTGAATTATTAGTTTCACTGTCATTTTCTACATTTATTTATTTACGTCATAATAAAGAGAATTAATGTTTTAGTTAATTACATTTTCAGAGCCGCCTGCCTCACAGCAGAACCAGTTTGCATGGCATCCATCTGGAGAGATACATATGGCTGTTGCTGGACAAGGTTCTGTTCCCATGGATACTCGTAACCACAACAAGGATACCGAAGACGTTGAGGTTATGTCAACTGATTCAAGCTCCAGTTCATCAAGCGATTCACAGTAATTTTTTTAAAAACTGTTTTACAAAGTTCAAAGACTGTTATTCTCTTTTTTTTTAGTGGTTAATTAATTTTTGTGTGAATTAATGTCTTTAATAATATTAAATAATTTTTTAATGTACTTTACTTTTGGTCTTTTTTTTTAATCGCATCCTTTGCTAGAATGTAAAAAATAGAAGATTGTATATATCAGAGGGAAGATTTAAAAGTTGTACAGCTGTATTCCTTGTTTTTTTTTTTTTACTTTAATTTGCCTCACCTTGTCAGCTGATATAAATAAACTGTCCATTATTTCAAACAATATTTTCAATTATATTTAAATATCTTATTGTTTGGTACACTCTGTTTATGTATTTTTCTTGTCATTATCTCTGGTAATGTAACTAGTGACCAATGAAAATGGATTTTGAAAGAGAACTGGAGTTCCTCCAGTTATATTTTCAGAGAATTTTCTGTTTCTTCTTTTCAGAGAATTCTGAAAAGTTTCAAGAAAAATTGCATTAATCAATTCGATAAACCTCCACCATGTATACTAATCATTTATAGAGTATATAATAAATTTGATCAGACTGGGTGTATTTGAATAGTGTGAAAGAGTGATTGACTAATAATCATTACTACTCTTGAAAATGAAATAAATGGTAGTTGCTCAGGCATTTACTCAAAGCCTGAAAAAAAATAATAAGAGCATCAGATGAATTAGGTATTGAACACAGATTTTTGGATTGTCTGATGCAATATTTAGTTTTGAAAATATATCAGCCAAGAATATGCACAGATTATTAGTTCTTTGTTCTAGATCAGATCCAGAACAAAGAACTAATAATCTGTGCAAGAACTATTTTTCACTTATAAATTATCATTATAAGAGTTAAAAAAAATGTTTCAATCCAACAAGATAAAATTTAAACTGTTTAGGCACCACTACTCTGTCTATTATTCAACTGAAAACCCCCACATAACAACTGAGAAACAGTTAAATTGACCTGGGGTTGCAGTTAGGCAGGCTTTTTGTGTAACGGATTTGTCCCATTCATCATTTTCAAAGCAACTGTAGACCAGTGCATGTATCTTAACTTGCTGAATACTGTTATATCATAAATAGGATAAAATTGAAGATAAGGAGTAATCATTATCAAATAGAGCATGCCCTACATACTTGACAAGAGTTTCCCATAGGTGGTTGTAAACTGAATTAGGTTTGTGGCCACTAAAGATCTCTCTTACCCCAGTGGATCTTTTCTTTTATGGATTATTAAAAATAAATTATTTCCAAGAAAAACATTTATTGTTGATGTCATGTTTCAGTTCATTATAGAAGATGCCAGGTTGAGGAAAATGAAGAACTTTGCACCAAAGTCTGTTGCTAGGTATAAAATTTAGACTAACAGTGACTCAGTATCAGAAGCAATCAATTTGATTACTCAAGAGATAGTTTTTAATTGCAATTTGAATGAAATCCATAATTTTACTTAATAAAATAAACTTCTCTAATTTTTTTGGTAAAATTATATTTACTTTTTGTTAGCAGGTTCCATAATTGTTTATAAATATTTCCATCCCCTGGTTATTGGGGATCTTATTCTCAAGAGAACTAGTTCATTTTTTTTAGATATATATGAAAATTGTATAATTAATAAGAATTAAGATTAAGAATTTTGTATTCTGATTTGTTAACTAACTAATTTTACCTCTATAAAAATACTCAGAAAACTAGGCGTGTAGAAAAGGAGGTTTTAATTTGTTATAATATCTCTTGAATGATGTGTACAGTGTTCATTTAAGGCTAGAATCAAAGGACAGTTTTAGTTAAACATGTGGCAATAGATTGATTCCTATCTTCCTGCTTGGCAACACCATTACTAAAGATAGCGATTCCTGAACAGAAAGCTTTCTGTGTTTTGTAGTTTGTGAAATATGTATCTTGATACAGTTTAACATGTATTCCATAGAAAGTTTAATTGTGACTCTCCAAGTGGAAATAATTTTTGATGATATATTTTAAATGAAATGTCTGTAATAAGGGAAGATTACAGAACAAAGATGTCTGAAGAAAATGTTGAACATGTCAGTCTTTCCTGCATAATTTAAAAAAAGCTGTTACAAAGGCTGTCCACAAATTAGCAATACTGTTATGACAGTGTAGCATGTTTTAAGGAAACTTTCATACACATCCCTACCATTGACTGTTGTTACAGGGTTTGATGCCTATTGATCATGTTGTGTGTGCCGACTTCACAATCAAAATATTGCAGCATGAGGATGATGACTTTCTTGATCATGTTATGTTTAGTTAATCATCAACATTTCATCTTAATGGAAAAGTTAACATACATAACGTCTGTATTTAAGGATTAGAAAATCATTGTTGAAACCATTATTGTGAAAGGGACTCCCCAAAATTAAATATTTTTATGCAATAGCCCAACTGGAAGTTTATAGACCATTCTTTTTCATTGAAGCAATTGTAACAAGACTTGCTTATTTGGATATACTACTATAATTTTTCTTGTCTCTCTCTTGAACAGAAAGTTGGAATATTTTATTTAACAGTAAGATGGTATGTCTCCTTATTGGCATAACTCTATGGAATTGGTTGGATTATGTTTTCCCCGATTACTAGATCAGTCAACCTGATTCCAATGACAGTATGTTAACAGTAGTGCCCAAGGTCACTCACTCCACCCCATGTGATTTTTTTCCTTTAGGGTTCTATAAAAGAATTTTTGTATGTGCCGCCACAACTTACTTAGACAGTTCAAGACAAAGGATTGAAGTAGCTATTACTTCAGCCAGATATGCTGGTTAAAGTACAGGGCAATTACACTACGGTTAACTTAAAAGATATAAGTTAGCTGTAAAACCTTTAAAGAAATAGATGCTGCTTCTTCCCGTTTAGAACAGCTGGCTAAAAACACTTTTGTTTTTGGATTAATGCCATCTAAAATAAATTGTGTTTTATTTAATTTCCTTTAAGATAACTTAAGTCAAAAGCAAGAATTCATTTTTAATCTTAGAAACTTAAATAAATTTAAATTTATTGAATTCTGAAATTATCACTAATTAATAGAATTCTGATTGATTGAAAATGGAAAGCATGTTTATGATCATTTCTGCTTCTGCATTATATACGGAGGTTAATCTGTTTTATACTTAAGATTTTCAGTATTAAAGATGTAAAATAGGTGCAATCAGTTAAACAGTTTGAAATTTCTCGTAATATTTTATCAAACTAAATAAATTGACCTGTTTATAAATTTTTATGATTCATCATTATGTATGTTTCATTTTAAATTTAGCATATATTTTTAATTGTTCTTATCTGTTATTATTTATACATTAGGTTGGGAATCTTATATTTCTCTATTTTTTCTACATAGTCATTTTTTTTCTTTTTAAAGGTTATCTGACATACAAGTTGATTTTTTAATTTTCTTTTTTTTTACCTCTTATGTTCAGAGAAACAGTTTAAAATTCTGTGCCTATTTTGAGATTTTAAAAAAAATAGAATAGCATGCAAATATAAAATTTTATTTTTTTCTTTGGAAAAAATGCTGCAAAAACATTCTTTTTTGCAGCATTTTTGAATTGCTAAAACAAATATGTTAAGATGAAGTTATGTTTTGTTCAATTGGTTTGGTTGTTTTTGTGATGGTCAAATGTCATTAAAAGATAGTGAGGTAAGGAAATAATCACCTGTAGTGAAGAAAATGTCAAATGCTTGCATGTATTAATGCTATTGTTTACCAAGCTGTCCTTAAATGTTTATTGACCTAATTCATTATTGTGTGAATGCATATTTTATTTACCAGCAAATACAGCTCATTGTATGAGAGTTTTGGGCCAAACAGTAGGTAATAATGCTGAACCACCGCCCTTCATACTTGCCAGATCAGCTTCTGCATATTATTTTCTATTTCCTAAAATATAGATGCCCATGAAGGGAGAATGCTACAAATCATTAAATGCCATGGAAGAAAGTATTACAAGCATGCTAAAGATGATATCAAATGAAGACTTCTCTAGGGCTTTTGATGATCTTTATGAACAATTTAACCATTGAAGGGAGAATATGTAGAAGCTAAAGTGTAAGTAAATTTTTTTCTGTTCGTTTTTTTACAATCTTAGTACCTAAACTTGTATAGATTGTGTAATAATATTTAAATGAAAAAAATAATAGTATAAACAATTAAAAATTCCTACCATTTTTTAAATGAATTTCTCAAAATTATGTGAAATAGGCAATAAACAAGTAGTAAAAAGCATCGTTGTGAAAGCTTGATCAGAGTAGCATCACAAAATATATCATTAATTATAAAATAAAAAGTAGAAATGTGATTAAGTGTATCAATTTTAAAATTTAACATATGAAATAATATTAAGATTAATATAAAAAATTATTTTTAAAAATTATCAATTTAAAAGGTATTTCTGAATAACTATTTAAACAGAATGAAGAAAATTAAGATTTTTTTTTTTTTTTTAATTAGTTATATTTAAAAATTTAATTTGAGTAAATTGTTAGACTACTCTGTTAAATCTTTCTTAAAATACATTTTTCTGTAAATTAAATAAACAGTCTGGCTTTGTGTTAAACGGGATAAATATATTTTTTAAGAAAATTAGATTTTAAAAGGGCTGAAAGTAGGCATTTATTGTGTTACACTTTTCCAGTATGGTAATGTTTTATCTTAAAATCCATTTATAACACATAACGTTTAAATAATAATGTGCTAGACTATAAAGGGTTTTTTCCAGTTCTATTTTAAAAAATAAATATAGCTATATGAAAGTTAGTGTTCATATTTGTGGGAGACCACAGCATTGTTATTTTGTTTGGCTATAGAAAAAGATGGAGATATGCAGTCTAGGCTAAGCCCTATGGAAAAAAGTGACATGCTTATCAACCACTTCTAAACAAAAAATTTTGTCCGTTTAAAATAGGTTACTGTTTTTTTATAACCTGTAATTTCTTTATGATTACAATAATAACAGAAGAATATTAATTTACATTACTGTATTCATAAATGAAATAAATTTAATCTGCAATTAATTACAACAATTTGTGAGCTTAACTCTGTTTCTTTTCACTGGAATCAGTTTCCAATTCGTCTTCACTGATATCTCATTATCGTCCATCCTTATATTTATAATTATGCTTTCAACAGTATCTTCTATTAATGTATGTGTTTTCCAGTAAGAATCCATTATTCCCTGACTTTTGACACTGATCTTCTCCAGTCTTCTACAGTTATCGACAAAACTGCATCTAATGTAATAGTTCTCAGTTCTATTAATGACATGTTAAACATATTGCGGCCTCAAATTTTTTTTAACAAGATTCCAAATAAATTCAATTGAGTTAAAATCTTGGTGATAAGGTGGCAATCAAAAAGTGTTTTGATTGCCACTAATTTCTTTTTTATTTAGTACTTTGTCTAATTTATATGGTGATTCCTGTTGGTGTCGTTGAAAATTTCTAAAAGTTCTTTTTTTGTTAATTTTATTTTTTTGGATCCATTCTCAAATATTTGTTTTTAATGAATTGGATAAGCAGGTTTATTTTTTGTTTATTATGGTTAGGTGCCTTTTCTGTGACTAATATACAATTTGTCAGTAGTTCCGGAATATCTTGCTTTTTAATATACTTCCAACAATGAAATTTGTTCATCTCTTTATGACAATCTGTTGTTTTACTCTTGTAATTCTACATTAAAAATGCACCACCTATGAATCCCGTGTTCCCACCCGCATGAACCACATTTAAATGGTCACTGGCACTACTTTTAACAAAAATACTTAGTACATCAGCACTTTTTTACCATATATCGTGTTTACATTCTAGTTTCATCTAAGTATACAACTGGTCTTTTTTTTCTCAGATATCCAAGAAAAAACAGCTATTTTATCTCATTCACACAAAATCAATCTTTGTTTTTTTACACTTCCTGAATTGAAAACTCTTAGATTTTATCATTTTCAAGAGTGTTTCCCTACTAGCAGTTAAATTCATTTCCTCATAACAAAAATTGTATAATTTTTATATATTAGGTAATTCCTTATAGAATTCAAAATATTTAAGAAATTTTCTTATCACACCCCTGTCGACATCATCTATTTCATTTTTATTATGAGGAGTATATTTCTTTCTTTTCTTTGATGTTTGAATTTTAAAATCGCTAGCCTCTGCTTCATATCTAATTTTCCTATATCATTTACTATAGACCAACTTAAGTTTAGCTTTCTACAAGCACATTACATCGCTTTCACTAGAAGCACCAATAATCCATTTTGAAGTGAAAACTTTTTTTGGTGCATAGTGCTAGACACTTTTGTTTCTGACTTGTAATCAAAAGTCGTCACGAGATGCTAAGCATATATGTAGAAGAGAAAGACAGAACGAGAATCGTATATATATAAAGCTGCATGGGTCACTCACTGACTGACTGACTGACTGACTGACTGACTGACTGACTGATTGACATTAATTCTAACCCATAAGGAGGCC
>JAAAKQ030148046.1:0-31100 GCA_010016005.3 Zanna intricata
AACCACACTTCTCAGGAGTGGTCGACCTGAGATTGTACAAGACTACACTTCATTCACATTCATACACATCATCCTTTGAAGCAATACCTTACAGCAGTTCCAGATACAGAGAGAGAGAATGTTTAAGTAAGAATTTTTAATGAATTGTATCCTTGAGTATAATTTTGACTGGTATGGTGATTGTAACTTCCTACCTGTCTGATTATAACCACACCCAAAAGACAATGATCCACATTAGAAGTAATCTTACAAAATTTCATAAAAATTTGTTAATCAAGTTTGAAATATCACTCTGAAGTAATACCTTACGGTAGTTCCGGAGGCTAAACAGAAAGAGAGAGTCTGAAGATATCAAGCAAAACAATAACTGACAAAAAAGTAAACAATTAGACTTATGTCCCATCCCCGAATGAAATTACTCCAATACTTAATAATTTAAGTAACATATAATGTAATGGATCTTCTAATCAAATTGAGAATGTAACAGTCCAGAAATACAAAAAAAAAGGGTTTTAGCCACATTCCTTTTTATATGTTTGAATAAGACCAAATGCTATCAAAAGGTATGTTAACTACCTAAGGGTCATAAAAAATGCAAAAAAATTTATCTTGAGTAAAATTTTGAGATATGGCATCCATAAGATCTGTGTTTCCTTACCACCTTGTGCACCAAAATTAAATGGCATCATTCCCCCATACAAGAAATAATTTATACATACATATAATTTTTATATTTTTCCATCCATTTTGAAAACAAAAAAAACAGGTCACATACTTATGTAGATAGATGCTTATGCGATTTTTAATGCCGATATTATATTTTATGGTTAGAGATTATGAAACATCTGTAAAGTTTGAACTGATTTAGTATAGTGTATTAGTATATTACTAATACAATTAGGATTCCTTTATGTAATATACAGTTACTATATAGCTAGGAAACTAATATAAAAAACCTAAATTTTTTGCATCTCCATTCAACATGTATGTATTAAACATGTTTTCTAATTGTCATTAACACCTTGTTAGTTGTGGTTTATTTTGTAATAATATTTTTCTTACTCCAGAAATATCCGTCATTTACTTTTCTCAGATACATTTTTATTGTAATTATAAAATGGTTCAATTCTGCTCAAATTTAAGAATTGTAAGTATATTCTGTCATTTCTTTCCCATCATATCAAACAACTAGTTAGCTGGTAGAAAGTCTAATTATAGGATAATACCATTATAATAATTAAAGTAGAGAAAATAATTTTAACTTCCTATTATTTGTTATTAATAGTGTTTTATTTTTGCATTAGCCCCATTTCACCAGATACTATGGATTGGTCTTCATTATATCCAAAATATTTTAATCAAAAAGGTGATAATAAAGAGGATGAAAAAACGGATAAGAAAATTGTTGAATTTGCAGACATTGGTTGCGGATATGGTGGATTATTAGGTTTGTGAAATCTTAAAATACTTTATTCTATTTAATATATCTTTTAAGAAAATATAAAATTATTTATTTATTCTGGAAAGTATTATATTTATAATATAATTATAATTAGTATATAGTCATTATTTTTGGATAAGTTATTAAAATATCTTTGAACTTTTTTGTTTGTTCCTAGTTGGGAGCAGAAAATATTTTAATAAGGAAGTGCCTGTGTTAAAAAGAGAGTTGTGTATATGCATCAATTCATACAAATAATTTGTAAAGCATTTAGATTTGTTTCATAACTTCATTGGTCTAATGTATTATACATAATACTCCACAATAATCTAGTGTGCAGTTACGAAGTAAGAGAATTGGAGGATTAATATCTGTTTTGAGCCTGTGGTTTTATTTTCTGTAAGTAACAGCAGCTTGTGATAAGAATTCCATGTAATATGCCAATTTCTGTGACGAAGTGATAGCATCTTAGCCTTTTATTCAGAGATCCTGGTTCAAATTCCTGTTAGGCATGGCATTTTTTGTGCACTAAAAATTTTCATTCTCACAGGGAAAAATATCTTAAACAGTCTGTACCCATCATCTAACAAATTTGTAATAGCTTTATTTCTCTTTATTAATTTTATGTTAATTCAGCTTGTGTTTAAATTTATTTCCTTTATATGCTTAACTAATTTTACGATATCATTCTATAGAATAAAAAGGCACTCATTGAGTATTACTTCAAAATTGTGGGCTGCGGTGGGATACATTCATTTTTGGAGATTTAAGAGATAAATAACAAGAGCAAACCTAGAATGTTTATAATTACACAAAGGGAAATAGGAAGTCATTATGTTAAAATAGAAGATACGTTCTATGTGTAATCAGCAAGCTTGTGGTTAGTGAGAAAGTATGACACTTCAATTCAGGACTGAAACAATAAGATTTTATTATATGTTTATAAAATCTTAATAGAAGGACACCATTAATACATGCAATACACAGTTTAACTCTACACTGGCTGTATGAAATTTGTGGTTGCAATTTTATCAGTTTTGCAATGTCTAACAACGTGGTATATCCAGATTAGATAGTGATAGAATTTGAAATAGATCCAGAAAATGCAAGCATAAACTTAGTTTCTTGAGATATGGGTTAAGTTTAACAGTTGTTATTTAAAGTAGTTTTTTTTTTTTTTGAAACAAAATCTCATGTGTAAACCAAATTGTCATGTATTGTATAAATTGTCAGAAAAATGGCCAGAAATCATTGGGCCAAAATTAAAACAGGGCTTATTAGATAAAAAATCTATAATGCCGATGAATCCAGTCTTTTTTTTTTTAAACTGACGCCAGGAAGAACCCTTCAGTTTAAAGGCAAAACATGTTAGGGGGAAATTATTAAAAGAAAGACTAACAATACTAATTGCTACAAATATGACTGGAAGTGACAAAAAAGACTTTGGTTATAGGGAAAACCTAGGGAAATCTGGTTATAGGCTAAACCCAAACGTATTAAAAATTTGAAATCACTTCCTGTTATGTACAAAAGTAACAAGAAAGCTTTTATGAAAATTGATGTCCTTATGTCTTGGTTATGAAAATGAGACCGACAATTAAAAATTGAAAATTATAAAATACAGTTGCTCATTGACAACTGACCGGCTCGCCTACACACTGAAAATCTTCATTATATAAAGATAGTGTTCTTACCATTGAAAACAACAGCAGTCTTACAGCCCTTAGATCAAGGCATGATCAAGTCTGCAAATGTTTACTATAAAGAACACCTAATTCTACAAATGATACAGGATTTAGGTAAAAAAAAAAAAAAAAAAAGGAAACGAATAACTATTTTGGATGCTATAAGTATGTTAGAAAGATCATAGAATGAGATTTCTCCACAGACTGTAAAAAATTTCTTTTGACATGTAAGATTTTTACCACAGGCTGGTGAAGTTACTGACATTGCATGCGAAGGAGAATCTTTAGAGAACGGGACAATAATATGCAAAACCAATTATTTTCAAATGCATTGTTTGAAGAAAATCAAGAGGTTGATAAAGATTTAGAATGCATGAAACTAATGAGGATCTAGTGGCTTCACTACTAGCAGAAATAGATGGGGACGTAGGTAATGACAATGAAGGTAACTATAGCAACAATTATGAAGACATCAACTCACCAAATCTACCAGAAGTTTTAATGGCAAATGAAAACCATTTACTAGTTTCTCAGTTTTACAGAAATTCTGAGTGTTTGTTTTGATTTTGAAAAGAACCTTCAAATGCTATATTACAACACCCCCCCACACACACACACACACAGAGAGAGATACATATATATAATTAAAATTATTTATTTAATATGTAATTTTATTTATTATTTTATTATATTATAGTTCATTGAATTATGGTATATTACATTTAATATATACATATATATAGTTTATTATTATATATAATTAAAATTTTTTGCCCTTGTACATGAACATCTAGTGAGGAAAAGCAACAGGCTTTCTATATGCTTCAGACTAGCAGTGTAAGAGATTTATGAGAAGTGCAAAGCTATTTGTACTAAAGGAATTTCATTTCACACCTATCAGCTCCCTAAAGACAAATAGCTGAAAGTATGTGTAGGGGATTTGCTTTTTGAGTGATATGTAAAGAGGTGGAAGACAGACTATCCTCCCTTGGCTGTGAGGTAGCATAAGGAAAGCATCAGTTTCAAAACCTGTCAGGTGCAATGGATGAAGCTAGGCATAGCTTGTCAGCTGAGTGAAGGCCACTCCCTGACCTCACAAGGAAAAACCAGCAGAACAAACAGTAGTAGGACATTCTGCAGCATCCCACACGACAGGAACCACCAACTAAACTGGTAAGAGTTAAAAAGCCTAAACAACTCCCGAAAACAAAGCAGAAACGTACCCCACTACAAGGATTGAAGGTCACATAGCCAAGAGAAAAGCTCAGCAAGACAGGGGCGGGTTCTCTGCCCACTAGCAACTACAGCAGAGTACCTGATGCCATGCACAAGCAAAAAGCGCCCCCTCCCAAGAATCCCAAGCCACACTAGTGAGGAAAAGTCAGAAGTTGTGTCAATGCCCAAGGGCATCATGAGTGACTTTTATGTGCATCCCTCTGGGATATATTGCTTTATATTCTGAGGATTCCACCCTTCTCTTACAGATGAGGTCCTCAAGGACCTCCTTCAGTCATTGATAGATTGCTTACTGGGCTTACTATCCTGATATGGCTAGGATGACTATGCTTGCTACAGTGGAACGGCCATGTGATCTCTGGCAAGACAGGATTTGCTATTTGCCAAAGACCTACAAATATACATAATACTGCTAGCAGAGACCTGAAACCAGACCAACCACTGACCTTCGGTAACTATTTTTTTTTTATACGACCAACAAGGTAGCACAAAGTCAACAACTTGCCAGCAAAGGGATTGATATATCTTCATTCACAGACAAATAATTAACATTCAGACCAATATCCAAACTGCCGTAATGGAGAAAACCTCTGTGCATATAGAGCATCTTAGTACAGTATACAGGCTGATTTAAGCGTACAACTTGCTGTGGTAGTGTATAACTTAAGCGTACAACTTACAAGTCTGTAGTGATCTGGATTGTATTCTGGAAAATAGGGATGAGCTCATTTACTCATGGATGAACTCAGCTTTAAGTATATGTCATGGAATAGCTACACTGTAAATTCCAATGGCAGAATACTATATAAGCTGGTGTGTGCTTGTGAGTTTAACATCATAGGTCTTTTAAACACCCACATTATCTGGTAAGTCGTGACCAGAGGTACTCTACATGTTTATACCCTTCAATGTTTAGGCTGATAAAAGGCTATGTGAAGGAAAGAAGCCCAACCACCCTGTGTATGGACAGAGAGGACTTTTACCGTATTGTAATTCTGATTGGGTAGAGGTGTTTGCAGATGCCATGGAGAATCAGTTCAATCCTGCACCTTTCCATAAGGTAGACCACACAACATTGGAGGAAAGTTTGCTTGATGATTACTTAAAACCATTAGAGCACATCTCCTCCACTGAATAGACCGCATCTCCAAAGAGTTGGTAATTGCACAGTGACCATTGCCATCCTATTTTTATCAGTCTTGTATAAAGAGTACTTTGCAGCTTGCCAGAAAACAGAAAAGGTCGTATTCTTTCTGAAAGCAAGGAAAAGCTTACTCATCCCCGAAACTACAGACCAATATTATCACTTCCAGTACTGTCAAAGTTGTTAGAGAGAGGGTTTTTTTTTTCAGGCAACTACAGTGGTATCTGGCCTGAAAACTTTTGGGTTTTGAGAGGGCCATTCATTCAATGATTCTTCCAGTGGCTA
Organism: Zanna intricata; assembly: GCA_010016005.3. Lineage (NCBI taxonomy): Eukaryota > Metazoa > Arthropoda > Insecta > Hemiptera > Fulgoridae > Zanna > Zanna intricata. The sequence continues at coordinate 5,792 of JAAAKQ030148046.1, forward strand.
AACCGGAAAGCAATAACCACAGCTGGTTTTCTGGATGTGGCCAAGGCCTTACCGCAAAGTTTGCCATGATGGCCTATTATATAAACTAGTCTGCTTGACAGTTCCAGGTCATCATATCAAAACTGTTCTGATCATATCTGCTGGGGAGACAATTCATTTGTGCTTGGGGATCAGTAACCTCCATTCAAGTGATAATGCTGAAGTACCTCAAGGGGGTCGTGGTTCACCTTTCCGGTATACCACACACACTAATATTGCCCTGCGAGGAGGGAGTCAACACGACCCTCTACACTATGATATGGCATTTTACTACCAGCTGCAGAATGTGGAATACTCTGTAGCGAGATTCCAACAGCAGTTGGAAGTTGTGAAAAATCAGGGTCAATTTTGAGAAATCCTTGGCCATGTTGTTCAAATAGATGTGGCACACTCTGGCCAGGAAACTGGAAGTCTCAGGAGGAAATTCCCTATGCCATGACAGATGGCAAAGGGACCACTACCAGGTTATTGTTCTTGGATAAATGGCTTACCTTTGGTGAACTTAACAATTTTGTGACCCAGAGGACAAAGGCAGTGAGGGTTTCCCTAAATCCAGTGCTTAACTATGTAAGCTCCATCCTTTTGGCAATGAGATTATTGACTTGTGAATTAAACTTGCTTGTGATTTTAACCTGCGCTTACCCAGCATGGCGAGCATTGGTATGCTCCATGCTCCAGAAAAAGCTGAAATTGTCCAAAATATCACATTGTAGATGATATTTGGAACATGTCATTCATCAGAAATGCGACATTACTCGATGTCAGTGTAGAGGTTGTATTGAAAGTTGGCATGGCAGAAGTGCAGAGACTCTTTAGGAGAGCTGCCATGCCTGAGCACCAGCATTTCAGACAGAAGTCTCCCTCACTGAGAGGTTTATCATTGAACATTCCCCTGTAGTGCTAGAGTTAGAGATTAGGATACATGTAAGAAATGCCCCCTCCCCGCCATGATAGAGCACCTCCTTTTCCTTTTTCTTTTGTTTCAGGTGCTTCAGACTTGAAAACAGTGACCAAATAATCAAGGTCTATTTTTTGGCCTTTTAGTTCTCCCAAACTCTTCCTAAATAGACTTGTGTCCTGAGGAATATGTTGGTTGTTTGTTAGTGTACATGGCACACACTAGGAAATGATCACTGCAGCCTCACATATGCAAATGACTTTACTAATTAATTGTTAGTCATCCTTATAATCATCTATCCAATGTAGAGAAGATAGTGGAAGACTGTGATCAATGTTGAAGGAGAAACCCAGCAACTGAATGGCAGAGAGCAAAGAGTCCTCTTTTTCTGTTTAGCCTCCAGAACTACTGTAAGGTATTATTTCAGAGGATGATATGTATGAATGTGAATGAAGTGTAGTCTTGTACAATCTCAGGCTGACTCCCAAGAAGTGTGGTTAATTGAAACCCAACCACCAAAGAACACCAATATCCACGATCTAGTATTCAAATCCATATAAAAGTACCTTTACTAGGATTTGAATCTTAGAATTCTCAATTTCAATATCAGCTGATTTGCGATGTTGCATTAACCACTATACCAGCATGGTGGGGGTAGCGAAGAGCCCTGTTTTCTTTCCTGTGATACCCTTCTCAGAACTTACAGGTTTTTCTAAGGTTATGTTTGTAGATATTTTCAACCAAAAATATGATGGAGTGTTAGATAAAAAAAAGAAAGAAGTAGGACTAACATCTCATGACAGCGAACTTGGCCCAGCCCCAACTCTGCTGATGCAAGACAAAGAAGATGATTAGAATGAAGAAGAATTTGCTAACCTAAATTCACCATACATTGTTCTTTCCTTCATATTATAGTTATTGGCCTACCAGAAGCACATCTGCAACTCCCTCCGTGAAAGTACATTGCTACTCCCTCCACAAAACTAAGGTCCCATCAGGTGTTTTGCTGCTAGACTGAAAGGTCTTCAGTGGATGGACTGAAAGGGAATTGCGCCAGTAGAAAGACGCAAATATCTTGCTATTATCTCACAGATAACCTAAGCAATAATATATTCAAACCAGATTTACAAAGGACTTAAATGCAGTCCCCAACTCTGTCCTAAAACAAATGTATAACCTCCATTAAATAAATAAATTTCCTGCCCAATAATAAGAAAAACACAGCAGCCAGGGACTGATGCCCAGGCTCTGTGAATTATAGGATGGATAAATATTCTCTGATACCTTACTGCTTTGTTCTGTTTCTATTATGTTATTTATCTACCAGTATCTGAACTCTCATTAATTACCGAGGCTATATTGAAGTAGTTGTAAAAGATGATTATGAAACAATTAATTTACAGAAAATTATACAGTCCAGATAAAATGTCATGAGTACAAATTTTCCTGTTAAAGTGGAACATGAAAATAAGTAATTTTGTCAATATATTTTTTTTTCCTAAATAATAACAAATTTCATATCATACATCTTTTCTTTCCCTTTTTTTTCAGTGACATTATCAACAATGTTTCCTGATACATTAATGTTAGGAATGGAAATACGACTTAAAGTATCAGATTATGTAATGGAGCGTATTGCTGCTCTTCGTATTAAACATCCAGGTGCTTATGATAATATTGCATGTATTCGTACAAATGCTATGAAGTATCTCCCAAATTATTTTTATAAAGGACAGGTAATCATAGTTATTTTGAATTAAGTTGCATGAGGGTCAACCAGAAACTTAAGAATGCTTAGAAGTATTATTGCGGAAAAATGACATTATTGTAGATGAAGTATTATTGTATTTAATACCACATTTTCTTTATTTTCCTACATAGCTGCCATTTAATAAGATTGGAACGATTATATCACAGTTGTTCTTCTATTCCATCACTGTAGAAATCCACTAGTGTTTATTCTTCAGTGGATTTATGACAAGGTATATTTTTTATCATTGATAATAATGAAAGTACAACATTTGTTGCCTTCTCTCATATATACCAATAAAGAAATGTTAAGATCTTTTTTCTGTTAACTATTATGTTCACAATTTCATGTAGAGGTACCTTGAAAACTGTGAAAATGAGTTTTTCATCCATCAGTAATGAATGTTTATTTTTATAAATTTCATTATTGGTATTTTTCTTCAGTTTTTTAGTTACAAGAGAGGATCATCCATAGTTCTTCAAAACTAGCGTTCAGTGTTGTTTATTGAACGTGATGCACTATTTTCTCATATTTAATATGCATTCTTAACCTCATTACTTTTTATACTTTCTTTATTTACCTGTACATTTTACAGGAAAAGATTTTTTCACCAAAAATCTAATCAGATTTTGAATTTCACATTTGATGGAATTTTCTCACACTTTTCCCCCCCCTACATTTTGAAAATTCAGGGAAACATTAAAAAAAATTGTTGCTGTCATTATGACAGATAATATATTAGAACAATTGATTGCATTATTAAAAGTAAAATGACCAAATGTTTGCGCTTGTTACCTTACAGTTTCTGGGTGTACTTGTATCTAAAACATAAAAAATAGTACATATTTTTTTTTTTTTTTTTAGGGCTTGAGCCTTATTTTTCTTGTATTATGGATTTTACAATATTTGAATTTTTAGGAAAGGATACCCATCACTAAAAATATTTATTTTAATGATTTCTAGAAACTGTGATATTTCTTATTTTTTAACCAAAATATTCTAATGTTATAAACTATCAGTCTTAAGAATTTGTTTTAGTTTTATACTATAATTCAGCGTAGTTAATTTGAAACTGCATATTGTTACTGGCGAACTTAATGTACCATTGAGTCATGGCTTATTACAATGTCTCAATTCCACGTTCTGTGTTGTGATAACAACAATATTGAAGAATTGGAAATTGCTAACTAGTGAAATCTCTGTGTTAGTAACCACAGGAAATAGTGTTATTTCTATGGGAACAAGGGTAAAAACCAGCAATCACCTGTTATTCAACTGATAACACTAAGTACCATAAGTCTGAAACATACTTCTTATTGCTACATGCTGAAGAAAATCTGTATTTAACAGACAGAAAATTTAATTATAATAATAATAATTTAGTTAGAGTTCTTGATTTTAACTTCACTCAGTATTACAGTAAGTAATTTTTTATGTCTCAGTAATATTAATCGCTCAAGAAATTGATGGCACCTGTATACAAAACCTTTTACAAATCTGAATTGAAGAATAATTTTAGTCTGTGATATTGTAACTTGGCACGTAATACTTTCACACAACAATATTACATTTACTACACAGTCAGTTTGCCTAACTGAGGTTGTTGACCTGACAAGTTGCTGATAGTGCTGTCACAGCTGCTGATGCAGATAAGGTTGTTCCCAAATATTCATTGCAACACTTCCGAATTTCCATCTTCATTAATAATATACTAAGCTGACAATATGACACATCTATGACTCACAATAAACGTAGTATTATAAATTATTTCAGTATTAAAAGGCTGTATCACAAAAAAAAATATATGTATTTTCCCTGCAATATTAATGTCATAGAAAACAGATTTATTTGAAATTGACAGTGAAAGAAACAGTGTCAATAATGAAAAATTACTGTTCTTTTTATTAAATAACACGTGTATCTTAACTCTACAACATGAGTCTCTTAACTCTACAAACTTAAGAACTCTACGTTCTTTTTATCAAAAGGAAATTTTTGTGAGCATTTCTTAAATAAAAGGAAATGAACATAATCTACTAAAAAAATTATTAAAATTTTATCTAATATCAGTTACAGTAAACCTGACATGAACTATATCTTTTTCTATCAAAAATATTTTTTTATTACTCTGACCGAAGAATAATTAATAAATTAGTAATAATCACAGCCTTGTATATAGCAAAAAGCAACAAAGGGTTTATCCAAGATGATCTTGTATTTGCTGAGCTAAGAGGATACTGACACTGGCCAACTGTAATGGATAGCACAAAAGGTGACCATGCAATATCCTTAAAATACAATGTTATTTTGTTTGGCGCATGAAATTGCAATTTGCTCATATTAGAAAACAAGGAAAAATAAAACTGAAAAAGTCACAATACAATTAGAAATACTACTGGTGAAAACTGTATCCACAATTTAAATTCTATTTCACTAGAAGATTTTGAAAACAGCCAGGTAGAAAATGAAATTAATTCTCAGAGTAAAGATGACAGGCTAATATGACATGCATCATTTATACTAAAAATTGAGGACATTGATCCCAGTCAGTCAAGCCAAATCTAGCCAGCCTGTCTCGAAATGCGACATGCCCTGAAAGAAATTGATTAACCTGCCATTTTGCAGAAACCCACAAGACAACACCCAGTGTTCTTACGTCTGGAAGAGACTGTGTGTAATACCATCCATCTGCTGTTTTATCCCACCTGTCGTGTCAAATTCCAAACCTTTCTCCTCTATTTCTTGAGTACGTTGCATAGTCGGTTCACTTGAATTCGCAGCATAATGTAACTGACATTTTTATGCAAGGCAGTCGTGCAAGGGATTAAACCAATTTTTTTTAATATTTTCAAAATTTATAATCAATATATTTTATTTATAAAACTTTGAATAAAAAATTAGGCCTCTGTTAATTTTTTTGATACCTTACTATTAGTTTGGTTTGGAATAAATACAAGTTGTGTTCATACTTTTTTGGTTTGATATAGTAAAATGAATGACTTATAAGATGATGAAATATGATTAATTAGAGTGACTTCATGAGTTATTTTTGTCAAGTTATTTGCTAAGGTGAATTCTTATTCTTACTTCCCTTCACTCAACTGAAATAAAGATAAATTATTTGCAATTAAAACATTGTATAGGAAGGTTTTGCTAGTGTTAAAATAGTTATGTAAACCTTCTTTAGTGTCTTAGTTTGCTTTCATTTTTTGAAGTTATTTTATTTGTACTGTCCTTTTGTTTTTATGTTTTGAAGTGGCTTCAACGGGTTGTTTTAATTCACCTAATAACTTCTGTTACATTTGTGGGGAGTTTGTGGTGAATAAACAGCAAAGAAATATTACAGATTTTGTTAAAGAATTGTAGTTTGGCTATTTTGGGATAAAAGTTGGTAACAAAGTTAAAATCTGGCCCCCCTCATACTGTGTTCTACTTGTATGGAAGAACTACGCAAATGAACGAAAATTAAGAAAAAATCATTTCGGCTTGGAGTACCAATGATAAGGAGAGAACCGTAAAATCACAGTGATGATTGCTACTTCTGTTTTTTTTTAATTTACAAGGGTTCAGTAAACAAAATAAGAAAGACATTGTGTATCCAAATTGTTATTTGGCAATATGCCCTGTACATCCATCTTTAGTTCCATAAAAACTAAAAAAATTACTGAATAACTCCGAAACAGAGTCACAGGATGGTAATTATGATGTTGATTTAATTTCTGGTAGTTTTGAACAACTTTTTCAGCGCATGAACTGAATGACTTGGTCAGAGATTTAAGTCTTCCTAAAAATTCAGCAGAACTTTTAGGATCTTGATTAAAAGAAAACACTTACTGACCCGAGGCACTTCTTTCTCATGGTACAGAAACGGAGAAAAAGTCTTTACTCTGTACTTTTCTGAAGATGGAAGATTAATTTATTGTATCAGTGTTCCTGGTGTAATGGAGCAGTTGAACATAAAGTATGATGGGAATGAATGGAGGCTGTTTATTGACTTGTCCACAAGAAGCCTCAAAACTGTTATTCTTTATAATGGCAACAAATATGCTTCAGTGCTGGTAGGACACTCAATGTATCTGAAAGAATGCTATGAAAATTTAGAATTAGTTCTGTCTAAACTGAAATATTGTGATGTTGAATGGACAATTATCTGTGGTGACCTAAAAGTAATTTCTATGCTTTTTGGGCAGCACAGAGGATGCACTAAATATTCCTGCTTCTTGTGTGACTGGGATAGCCGGAACAAGAAAGAACATTGGGCCAGAAAAGAATGTCCACGTAGTGTATTATTAGAACCTGGGAGCAAAAATGTAATATGGAAAGTTTTGATCCGCGGAATGTTCTATAGCCACTTCACTTCAAACTGGGATTGTTGAAACAATTTTTAAAGGTTCTATCTAAAGAAAGAGAGTGTTTTAAATTATATACCATAAGTTTCCATAACTGTCAGAAGCCAAAGTGAATGAAGGCATTTTCATTGGTCCAGATGGTCGTAAGCTTTTTAAAAATGAGGTCTTTCAAACCTAAGTGAAAAATATTGAAAAAGAAGCATGGAAAGCATTTAAAGAAGTTGTAAAGAAATGTTTTGAGTACAATAAATACCCAAATTTTAAGTTTGTAGTGGAAAACATGCTAATAAAATTCCAAGACTTGGGTTGTTTAATGAGGTTAAAGGTACATTTTCTGCTTTCTTATATTGATTACTTCCCTGAAAAATTGTGGTGCTGTAAGTGAATAACAGGGTGAAAGATTTCACTAAGATATAAAGGAAATGGGATGCAGATATCAGGAAGGTGGAATATGAACTTGATTATTTTGCTGACTGCTGTTTGTGCATCTGTTGAGACAATCCACAAACTGACTACAACAAAATGTGACCTGAGATCCGTTGAAAAGAAAACTGCAGTACAAGTCTTTGTAGATGTAAGAAAATATACAAAAACCCCTTCATTAAGGTCTATTACTTTTTTATAAGTAAGTTTTATAAAAAGAATACATATACAATATGCCTTTTTTCTATTTTCTTTTTTTTAGTATTGTGAAAAATCCTTATCTGATACAAAAAAACAGTGGCCATATTTGAAATCAGCGCACAAAATAACATAAAAATCAGTTGATCAGATTACAAACAACTTACAAATTCCTTAATTTTGTTGACTTTTGTAATTAACTTTGAGAATTTAGCAATGATTGAAAAACAAAAGATCTTTTTTTTCCCCTTGACGAAACACCATTGTTAACAATCCAATTACTAGAAACAGATGCTGATTACTTACAGCCCTGTAGTAGTGCTTTTTTTGGTAGAATCACTAATGAATTTTCAATTGACCTGAAGCAAAACAATATTGTGGTTACATCAAACAATTTAAATAACAATATCTTACAACAATTTCATTACTTGTAAGGATGGAAAAGAAAAGACACATTAACATAATCCATTCCATAGAGCAAAATGACTGGAAGAAATCTATTCAGATTCTTAGAAGTAGCAAATGACTTTCAAATATCTTCTTCTAAAAACAGTCTTGCAAATGCTTGGCCTAGTCACTAGCAACAATGTGAAGGAACTACTTAGAAGTGATCATGCAGTTTGCAAGCAATGCTTACTTCCACAGCATACAGCTGTATATAGTAGACAAAAGACAAAAAAAAACTGTTAACGTACTTGATAAAAATATTTTCAAATACGAAAGGAAACTATAAAATCTATCCAATTAGGGACTCTAGTGTCTAGGCTGGACTTTAATTACCCCACTTGACCCTCATTGCAGTCTGTGATCAGTTATGTCAAAGCTGCAGTGAGTGAGCAAAGAAAACTGTGGAAGGCCAAAGAGCTTGAAAGATTTCGCCAGGTTACTCAGAATACAAATTATTGAAGGAGAATCACACAGACTTTGACTTAAAAAACAATATCCTAAAATTAAAGAAGATTTTATCATTGACCTGAAATTGGCAAATACATTACAACTCGAAACAAAGGAAAATATTATTATCAGTTTGAGTTTGATGGAGCCTTCTTTTTGAAGCTAGGCAGGGATAGAAATGGAAAATTCTTCATCTTGTCTGACTCAAGTCTTATTAATGAAGTAATTTTTAATGAAAAATTACATACAGATGATGTACTCTTAATGAATGATTTAAAACTATATAACAGCTCAAATTCAAACAAGTTGAAAACCACAGTACAAGCTCAGACATCCCAGAAGTAAAAAAAAAAAAAAAATAATGATCCAAGGTGTACTTAGATGTGGGAAGACCACATCCATCATCAACAGTTATAAAGGGGAGATCTAGTGCTTTTTCAAACTAGAGAAGCAGCATTTGATTTTCGAAGTTTATAAAGGAAATTACATAAAAATGCTGACATTGACTACTGTAATGACACCTTACACAGCCTCCACTCATTTTTAATAAATTTCACAAAATTTTTTAAAGGCAAAGGCTTGTATAAATAAGTTTAATCCTTGATGAAACACTAATGTTACATGCAGATGAGGTCATCTTTTCTGCAGTACACTTGGGAGGGTCTGAAGTCATGTTAATAGGAGAAGTCAATCAAATACTACTCATCAACAGATCAAATAAATTTGAAGTAAAGTCCCACAGAATCAGTTATATTGTTCAATTATCTCAAATTGAATCTGCCCTACAGATGTACTAAGGCCACAGCAGTTCTTTTAAACTATTATAATGTTGGCATGAAGACATGTAGCCATATACAGAATGAAGAATACAAAGTGTCAACATTTAAACAATCTAAAAAGTGCAACCTACTGGCACTGGGGTTTGACACATCAATTCATGAGTACCAAGTAAGGCAGAACTAGCTAACAGCTGTAATATGTACTACAGGAAAGTATATACAATTCAACTTTGCACTCCATAGTGACAATATCTAGAATACACATTCTTTTGTCCATATCACACCAACTATGAATGGAACCCTAAGCTCGTGTATGTAGAAGAAAGTCATTTTCCCTGCAAGAAGTTTCACAGAATGTTAAGGAAGACAACCAAGTAAGAAGAACAATGCTGAAAACACCAAACTGCAGATATATCTTGACACTACAGAAATTTGAATTAGCTGAAATTGCATCTGCAAATGAAGATATAACATCATACAGGGAAAATCAATATTAAAGAAATTGTTAAATTTTGTTTGTTAAAACAAAAACAGCATTCAAAAGAGATCCTGATGTTACTGATGAATTCCAATCAGCAGGAAATACAACTACAAAGCAAGATAAAATCTCAGAAGGAAAACTAGCACTAAACAATAACATAATGGAATGTAATAAATCTCTAAAAGTAACAAAAAATATACGCATTGCATCCACAAGATGAAAAATCAGAACTGTACTTATCCCATGAAAACAACCACCATTTTTTTTTTAAGGACAAAGCCAAAGAACAAAGTGAGTAAACTCACAGTGGAATGGAAAATTCAAGATCTCATAAATATTGATCGGCTGCCAACTAGTTACTCTACTAAATGATTTTTCAGGGACATAAACCTAGTTGTTGTCATTCTTATGGAGCAAGAACTTCCTGAAAACTACTTATTTAATTTGATGTGCCCTAAATAATATTTTCTCCAAAACCATATGAAAGGAGGCTTTTCATATCTGTAAGTCAAGAGCTATCAAATATGACATTGTGTCAACTCAGAAATCTTCAGTATTGAGCTTACCTGTGAAGTTGCTGCCATAAAACTAATCATTAAAGAGTGAAATTTCTGTGGTTGGAATATACAGACCTCAAGGAATTTTTGAAAAGACCCAAGATGTGATCTCAGATGTTCTTGAAAATATGCCTGTATGGAAGAAAAAAGTTATATGTATATCATTCTGTAGCTGAACACTTAACTGAAGTAACTTTACACTTGCCAAACCCACTCCAGGACTACAGCTTAATGAAGAAAATATACAATGATGAGAGAACATAAGGTTGCTTAAATATCTCTTTCAATGACAATCTAGAAAGGAGTACAATATCTTCTTAGCTTTAGTTATAACCTGAATGTTACATTCCCTCTTCAAAAAACTGTTTTATAAAAATGAAAATCATTCTTCATTTTGATAATGAAGTAAAAGTGAAGAAGGAAAATTTTGTGCGACCTCAGGTAGGGTACCTTTTCCGTGGATCACAAGACGATAAAGTGCAAGCATTCCTTAAGAAAAAAAAGAATATGACTTCCCATTTATGAGCACAAGGAAGAAAATGTCAACCAAAATCATAAACAATATTCAAAACAATGTGGAGAATTATAAACCATAAGATTGCCTAAGAACATTTTTTTTTTCAGCTAAAGTCTAATGGAACAATTGCCGAAAATTATTTTAATTTCAAACAACTTAACAACTACTTTGTAAATATAGCCAACAACATCTTAAAACTATATAGTAAAAGTAATTTTTCACTCTTTCAAGGAACAGTGCCTTGCAAAATGAAATATGCCAAAGTATACCCTAAAGATAAACAGGGAGACAGAAAAAAACAATCAAAAAAAATTACCAACCAATATCTCTCCTGCTTACCTTGTCTACAGCCATTGAAACAGTTTTTTTGAACAGACTATTGAACCAGTTAAAAAGGAACAATCTTTCTCAAGAACAACAGGATGTTTAACAGGAACTGCCATCATACGTTTAGTAGAATACTTTATTCAGGCCTGTGAAACATCAACTGCAATATTTTTTAACTACTGTAAGGCCTTTGACAGCATATGCCAGCCTCTGTGGCATGAATGGTACTGTCTTCGCCTTTCATCTGAAGGTCCCAGGTTTGAATCCCGGTCAGGGCATGGAATTTTTCACACATGCTACAATTCATTCATCTCATCCTCTGAAGATATACCTTAATGGTGGTTCTGCAGGTTGATACATACCATGACAAGCTCCTTATCATGTTAAAAAACTTGGGAATAAAGGACAAAGCTGCAGACTGTTTTAAGAACTATCTTAAGTGGAGGACACAAGAATTAAGAGGTCTGGAGCAGAACAGATTACAAAAGCTAATAAATGTTTATAAAAAGAGATGTTCCTCAGTACAGTTTTAGGGCCTCTTCTATATCGTATATGTTACTGACTACTTAAGAGATGCAGAATAGTTATTCTGCATCTCTTATGTTCGCTGATAATGCTTTACTGATACTGAAAAATAAAACTGCTGATGAATTCAAAGTAGCAAGGAATATGGCCCAGCAGTATTCTTGAAGCAAATGACTTAACGCTAAATAAACTTAAAAGCCAACTACTAAAACTGGAAAGGAAGAAGGATGAGTTACGCATCTACCTGACATACAAAGAAAGCAAAATACCTTGGTGTAATAATCGAGTTCTCATGGACTGGTGCACATTGATTGTATGGGAAAGTGAGCTTATCCCTGTATGTATTAAGAAACCTAAAACGAATTGTACCATCAGAATGGCAAGAATTGCCTACTCACTTTCTGAAATATGTTAGGTAGAGGCTAGCAGTATGGTTTTATAGGAACTCCTTTAAAACCAACATACAAAGGATCTTAGTACAACAAGATAGAGCAGTCATTCTAACAGGACTAGCCCCCTTACAAATGATGTGAAACATTTAAACTAGGAATCTTAAAATATAGCGTCGCTCATCAATTTATGTTACTTGAGTGTATATAATATGCAAAACAACATTATCTTCATAGAGGAGCTGACATTTATAATTACAACACAATATCAGCCAACAACTTTGCTTTCCCAATATGCAGACTATCACTGTTAGAGAAACAACGAACATACACTGACATGAATGAAGTACCTAAATATCTTTCTACCTTAGGTGAAGATGGCAGACTGCATTAAGAGTCACGACTATGACCATTTTACACAGTTGACAGATTTGGAAACTGGAGAACTACTTTTTATACAACTTGAATTAACCATCATTTGGCATGTATGAAGCTTTATGTAAAACACTTTAATTGTATTAATATGCTGCAATAACTGTTCTCAATGATTTTGAAAATAGAAATTAAAATAAATAGATAAAATACCGAATATTTAGTAAAAGCCGATTGTAAAATAGATAAGTAATTACCAGATTAAAAAATCTGTTTGGTTTTTTCAATTGTCAACACAAAGCAATTGTTCTGTAACGCTTTTGAATAATATTTTTAAAAAAATAATTTTATAATATAGTTATTCCATGGAAGAATAAGATTATTAATCTTAAAATGAGCATTTGTAATTTTTAGTAATTCTTGTTTACCTTAAAAATAGTGTGATTGTTTTATTGATGCTGTTTTTATTATTTTTAGTTAAAGAAAATGTTCTTCTTATATCCTGATCCTCATTTCAAAAAGGCTAAACATAAATGGAGAATTATTAATAAAACATTACTTGCAGAATATGCTTATGTGCTTTCAGAAGGAGTAAGTATTATTTTTAGTAAATATTCTAATGATTGAAAGTAGGTGAATTTCATTTTAGCGCTTTCTTATAAATAAACATCTTTGCAGGAGTAATTGTTACCAGAAGAGTCTGTGTATTCTCTTTTGAACAGGACAAAAGAACAACGGGTATATCATTATATCAGATGAATTGAAGCAATGTTTATAAATTGGAAAAAACTAGAGTAAGAATTGATTACTTCAGACAATAGATTGAATATTTCTAAACTGATACTTTGTAACTTTGATTATTTGGTTCTATGAAAAGAAATTGCTAAGCAGAATTGAATTTTTTTTTTTTAATGAATGAATAATTTTGTATCCGTTAAGTTTATCTTCCTTATGTAAAACTGTTTTTAATTTTAATGTTAAAATAACATTTACAGCAGTTTTTAGTCGTTGGCTGATCAGTAAAACCCAACATACATTTCTTCAGTATACTTAACTCTATTGTTATTGTTAATCCAATTCACTGGGATCATTCTCCTAAGAAATATAAAGATAAATAACATTCATGCCAATTTAATTAGATGAAGATCTGGATCTAAGTATCAGCTGAAATATTTTACTCCATAAGTAATGATATAATTATGTTCTTACTAATTGAAAGAGATTAGAAGGCCTAGTTTTTAAAGGTCATTTCACTAGTTATGCATTTTGTACTGTTACCAGTTAAAAAATAGTTTGTGGACTGGTTTGCAGGTAGACACAAAATAAATCACACTGATACTAAGGACTCCATAACAAGGTTTTCATATTGTTACTTTGGATATAGTAATCATTTAACCAGATTCAATAAATACATCAGGTAAGAAGGATCTAATTAAGGATAAGAGAAGTTTGTAATAAAATAATTGATGATTTAGCCTTTGAGAACTGTGGAATAAGAGAGTCAGATCAACCAAATGAACTCTTCAAAGCCCACCCTATTATTAACAATTCTTAGGGAGATCAGATTTTAATCCAGTGTGGGAGAAATACACAACACTGCAACACATAATTGAACTGTAGTTTTGCATCAACCACTTCATATATTTGCCATAATAGATTGCTTTTTCTCCAGATATTAGAATAATTTAAGAGCATCTCTAAGTTTCCTAAGGATCAAAGAACTGAGTGGAAGTATTAATTATAAATCATTTGACCATTACTACTGTAGGATAGCATAATACCCTATTTATACAATATGTTAGATTTTTATTATAGCAATATTGCAATAAGTTTAAAATTGATTGCATTCTTGCACCTTTTCTATATTGATTAATATGAATTGTGAAGGATTATTGTAAATATATCACTTTTTTCATTGTTCTGTGTTGCTATATTAGAGTTATGATTTCTAAATTTAAAAAAATAAAATTTTAACATTATTGATTTTTTCTTTTTTTTTTTACAATAAATACTAATTTGAGATATTTTTTTACATATTTATTATGCTTATTTTCTGTATATTTCAGCTGTGATTTTAGTCTAATTTAAATCATTCTTGCTTGTACATTTTTGCATTACAATTTGCAGCAAGAAATGGCTTGTTTTTTTTACTTTATAACTTCTGCTTTTCATGCCTCTTGTAAGTTGTCATTCAGTTAATATATCAATATCTATTTTTAGTTTTCTATATTCCCTGCAAATGCAACTAGATGAGAAAGTTATATTTGAATTAACTATTTCCACTTGTTGAATAGTAATGGCATGCGAGGTGTATGAGAAAAGTAATGAAATTGGTAACACTGAGCGATCTGGCAATGCTGTGTCTACTGGTAGGTGCTAGACCAATTTGTTCATCCCTTCCACATGCTCAGTATGAGTTTCAACTCTATTCAGCAAACACATTATTTTTGACAGCGCCATCATTGAAGTTGTGTTTTTGTTAGGTGTTACGAAAATGGAGCACTGGAACTTAGAGCAATGTTGTGCAATCAGGTTTTATGTTAAACTTGGGGAATCTGCGAGTGTGACCTTTGAAACATTGAAACAGGCCTATTGGGAACATTGCTTATCAAGAGCACAAGTTTTCTGCTGGCATAAATTATTTTTGGAAGGCAGAGAACATGTTGAAGATCAACCTTGCTCAGGGAGACCTTCAACTTCAAAATCTGACAAAAACGTTGAGCGTATGAGGGTTCTTGTGAGATCAGACCGTCATTTAACAGTAAGGATGATGTGTGAGCAGTTACATTTAAATACTTAAACCATACATCAAATTTTGATGGACGATTTGGACATGCGAAAGGTTTGTGCGAAATTGGTGCCAAAAAACCTCACAACAGAACAGAAGAACAATCAAAGAAACGTGTACGTTGATCTTCTTGAGAGGATTGACAATGATCAAGAATTCTTCAATTGTGTGATCACAGGCGATGAATCCTGGATATTTGAGTACGATCCTGAAACAAAGCGGCAAAGTGAAGAGTGACACACTCTGCCATCTTCTAGACCGAAAAAAAGTCAAATGAGCAAATCAAAGATCAAAACCATGCTGATTTGCTTTTGTGACAGTAGGGTTATCATGCATAAAGAATTTGTTTCTCCAGGACAAACTGTCAACCAAGTGTTTTACAAAGGTGTCCTTGAAAGGCTCAGGAAAAGAATTATTCGCGTTAGACCAGACATTGCAGACAACTGGATGCTTCATTATGACAATGCCTTGTGTCACACGGCCATTTCCATGAGGGAATTTATGACCTAAAAACACATTCCTATGGTTCCTCAACACCCCTAGTCACCTGATTTGAGTCCTTGTGACTTTTATCTTTTCCTGAAATTGAAACATGCCTTAAAAGGACGTCATTTTGAAACTGGAGAGCATCCAAAAGACTGACCGACCAGTTAAAATCCCTACCAGCTGAAGCCTTCCAGCGCTCTACCAGGAGTGGGAACAACGACTCCGCCAGTGTATAGCTGCCCAAGGGAACTACTTGGAAAGGAATAATATTGTTGTTTTGAAAAAATAAAAACTTTGGTTAGTAAAAAGTCAGTCTCATTACTTTTCTCACACACCTTGTAGATGAAGATTCTTCTTGAAGAGTTATGAACCAGTTCTTGAGTGATTTTTGGTATCTGCAAAAAAAAAGTATTTACTACAGTATAAATTTCAACTGGAAGTTGTAAATTCACTTATCAGTAATGTACTATTTCTATTCTGCAAAAAAAGAACTTTGATTTTCTACGTCATTATAGTGGCACAACATTAGTTTGTTCAATTCTCCAGTACTTGTATGAATAGATCTTTTCCCACTGTCCATCCCTTTCCCTTATTTTTAGTATTTCCCTCATTTTGTAGGTATTATACGATCTACATATACCAGTTGAATCTAGAATCTAGAAATGTGTGAAGTGTACAATCTATCTTTGATCTCTAGGTGATTCTGTGTAGGTTCTTTTTCTGCCCATGGTTGTATAAAAAAAAAAACACTGGCTAAGGTGAATGTTTGATGAAGCCAGACATCATAATACGAGGTTTTTTCAAGTTCTGATCGGTTGCGAAATAAAAACCTGCGCAAAAATCAGATGAACCTTTGCACATATGTTTCGCAGCATCTCTAATATGGCCTTCCATCATGCCACATCACTTTGTTTAGTTCTGAACACGCAGCTAGCATGTAAACATGTCTATAGCAATAGCATCTTTCGCCAAGTGTAAAGTGTGTGCGGTAATTCAATTTCTTCAGGCTGAGGGATGTAATGCAGCTGAAATTCATCTACAAATAAGTAATGTGTAAAGTGAAATTTTAATGAGGGACAGCAAAGTGTGACAATGGTGCAGGAACTTTAAAGCAGGACGTACAGATGTTCATAATGCAGGTGGTCAGGGAAGGAAGCGAGTGTCAACCAATGATCTCATTGAGCGAGTGGATGAGGCAATTAGAGAAAGTCGTTGGTCCACAATTTCTGTAATCAGTGATTTGTTTCCTGAAATTTCAAGGTCAGCTCTCTACACCATTGTGAGTTAGAGACTTCAGTACCACAAACTGTGTGCAAGATGGGTTCCCAAGATGGTGTCCGACCCTCACAAAACAATGAGAATGGACGCCTCCCTAATGTTTCTCCAGCGCTACCATAATGAAGGAGATTTTTTGAACAAAATTGTCACAGGGGATGAGACATGGGGTCCATTTCGAAACTGAAAAAACAAAAGAACAATCCAAACAGTGGTGCATTCTCATTCTCCCAGTAAACCAAAGAAGTTCAAGCGGACCTTCTCCAGCAGAAAGTGTATGGCTACTGTGTTCTGGGACCGGAATGGAGTTCTCTTGGTGGAATTCATGGAACGTGGCACGACCATCATTGAAGCCTTATACTGCATAACACTTCAAAGTCTATGAAGGGCAATTCAGAATAGGCGGAGAGGAATGTTGTCATCAGGCATTGTCTTTCTCCATGACAATGTTCGGCCGCACACTGCAGCTGTAACAAAGAAGCTCCTGCAGCGTTTTTGTTAGGAAGTGTTTGATCATCCACCATACAGCCCAGAATTGGCTCCGTCTGATTTTCACCTCTGCTCACATGAAACGCTGGCTAGGAGGGCCAACATTTTGGCACAGACATCGAGCTGCAGACCAGCGTAGAAACATGGCTGAAAACACAGGCGGCTACATACTATGATGATTGTATTGGTAAGTTGGTTCCACGCTACAAAAATTGTCTAAATCGGAGTGGCGACTATGTAGAGAAATCGCGTAACTGTGTAAGTACTTGTTACAAATAAAAATTTTTTATTTTCACTGTGGTTTTAATTTTGTGACCGATCGGACCTTGAAAAAAAAAAATAACCCTCGTATGTTGCATGTATGCGTAGATTGTTGTTAGTGCCAACTACTGTCATAACAGAGCAAATCTGTTACATGAAGTGCCTTGCATCTTAAGTTGCATACTAATGCCATTTCTGTAATCTGTATCACCTTTTTTATAATTCAATTTTTATACAATTAGTTTCCATATTGAATGTTATTATTAATTACCATGCTCATGATTTTTTATATTTTCAGGGTATTATTTACACTATTACAGATGTTGAGGATCTCCATCACTGGATGGTTAAACATTTAACTGAGCACCCATTATTTGCTATGTTATCAGAAAATGAAGTGGTATGATTTATTAATTTCCTTTTTCTATGTGTGTATTAATCATTACATGTATTCATTATTTTTACTATGCTAGGTAGTATTTAATTGGGACTGACTGCTATTAGTTCATCCCGCAAAGCGTAGCTTATTATCTGATTAGTTATAGTTTTTCAGTTAGTGTTGATTTTCAATGTTATGAAATTTAAACTCTTGAACGTTTGAATATTATGTCAAATGTGGTATTAAGTTAAATTTTTATATGTTAGGTGCAGCAATGTTTAGTTGTATTGTATGGTGTTAAGTAGAATTCCTTCTTTTTTTTTTTCTTTTTTTGTCAATAATCTTACCCCTAGGGACTCCTAGGGGTTTGACACTTGATAGTATTACTCGTTCCTGGAGGTGCCATGCATCAAACCTCCCAGACCGTTGGACCCAGCTATGTCGTTCCCAGTGGTGTACCATATGGTCGGCCAGGACTTGGTGCTTTCTTTGCCTTGCCTAAAATCAGAGGGGTCGCCCGACTGGAACTCTGGTCTTCCTCTTTTGACCCACCCTAACCTTCCCTGGAGTCCCCGATCGCTCATCAGAAGTGGGACACACAGCATCCCACCCCTCATGAACGGGGCTGTCCACCCTTCCCTACAGATGCAAATCCCTACTGTCGCTGTCATCATCCTCAACCTCCTCGTGAGCTTTTACCCTTATAATACTCTGAAACCATCCTATTAATCACATCCCAGCTCCTTTTTCTAAAAAGCATCATCTCAATGACATTATCAGGAGGTTATCAAACCTACAACAGCACCAACCTCCCTCCTCTTCTCAGCTCACATGGAACAACGAAAAAGAATGCGCTCAACCATATCAGTAGACCCCCAGTAGAGGCACCTGTCAGACCTCCTCATCCTCATCTTCTACAGATATAACTTAAAACAACTGTGGCCTGACAAGAACTGGGTGAACTCATAGGAAAGCTTCCCATACGTCCTTGTAAGCCATGGTTTAATCTACAGAATTTAAAGTTTTCATTCACTCACCTTTCTGTGCCCTGGTCCACCTAGCCTGCCACTTCTCAAAGGTCTTTCTCTTCGCCTAGCTCCTTGACATTCCCGATGCACTTTCCACCATGTCATATGTCACAAGGTCAAGCGGCAGCATAGCCACTATGATCAATATCACATCCATTCAGACCTTTCTGTATGCCCTAGATACTCCCACTGCTAACGGTCTTTGAAAAGTGAGCAATCTGTTCCTCACTAGAGCTCTTGCCCATGCCGGGACAGCATACAGAACAATGGACCTCTCAACTGATGCAAAGATCCTTCTATTGGATGAGTTTGGTCTGCCAATCCTACCCATAAGCTTAATCACTGCAACCACATTCTTGCCTTTTTAATCATAGCCTCTTTCACATGAGGGTAAAAAGATCTTGTGTCAAGCCAGACTTCAAGGTACTTCACCCTGGGCACCATCCTAATCACTACATTCCCTCTGGCCATCACCTCCTCTTTTGACTTAGTCATGATGACTAGAGAGAGATCATCAGCAAACACAGTGGGTGTTATCCCCTCCAAAACCTGAACATGAGGAGCTCTTCAAAAGCTACATTCCATAGCATTGGTCCAATGATTGACCTCTGTGGCACACCAGCTTGTATCGTAACCTCCAAGGGGACACCCTCTGCCATACTTAATACTGTCCTTCCTGTAAAATAATCCTGGACCAATCGCAACAAATAAGGCCTCACACCTCTCTGCCTTAATAATCATAGGACCCACCTGAACGGCAGTGAGTTGAAAGCGTTGGTACATTCAACAGCACTATTGCTGGAATAGCCGTAGTCCTCTGGAATCCACTAGTTGCCTTAACAACTAGGTGCATCATCCTATTCAGAGCATCGACTGTAGTACGCTCTTTATGAAAGCTGTACTGCAAATCGCTAAGGCCCTCTCCACTCTCCATCTCCTGTGACAGCCTATTCACCACCAACCTCTCAAATAATTTGGCACCATTACTATAAGCAGGCAGAGAGGCATATATCCACTACGATCATTCCCCCTGCCTACCACCCTTCTGCAGGAGCACCAGTTGCCCAGCCTTCCAACTCAATGGGACCATCCTATCCAGGAGAGCCCTATTATATGCCGTCACCACCTTATCTGGCAATACCATCGCCGTTGCCACCACCACCACCTCGCTTAGAACTCCACCAAGTTCCAGGCTCTTCCTACGGCTGATCCTCAATGCTGCCCTATGCAACTCATTATTTGTAAAAAGTGGAATATTCATGCTGCAATCTCCTTCACCTCCTCTCTTTCTTTTTCTGTTAAGCCTCCGGAACTACCGTGAGGTATTACTTCAGAGGATGATATGTATGAATGTGAATGAAGTGTAGTCTTGTACAATCTCAGGTCCACACCTGAGAAGTGTGGTTAATTGAAACCCAACCACCAAAGAATATCGGTATCCACGATCTATTATTCAAATCTGTGTAAATCATAGTAAATTCTTTACTATGATTTGAACCTTAGAACTCGCCTTCGAAATCAGCTGATTTGTGATGTCTCGTTAACCACTAGACCAGCCTGGTGGGTTTCTGCAGCCTCCTGGGAAACAAAACACTAACCCACTTCCCAAACAACTCTTTCAACAGCACTGGCAGGGCCCTGCTTAACTTCCTGCTAACAACTATTAAAGCATTGTCCCAAATGTTGCTGTCGAGCCACTCACACAATTCTATCCATCTCCAAAAATCTCCAACCTATATTCTCTTTGACATCTCCAAAGCTCATCGTGTGCCAACATAACCTCCAAATAGGCTCCTCTCTTATTCGCTCTCTGGACTCGCCTACAAGCATGAAAACAGGCCAACCTCGCCTCCGTCACTTGCTGGGACCACCAATAAACATGCTTTATTGTTCTTCCTACACTGCTAATTGCTAAGGCCCTCTCCAGCTCCTGTGATAGCCTATCCGCCACCAACCTCTCAAATAATTTGGCACCACTACTAAGCAGGCATATATCCATTACGGTCATTCCCCTGCCTACCACCCTTCCACAGGGGCACTTGCCCAACCTTCCAACTAAACGAGATCACTCCATCTAGGAGAGCCCTATTATATGCAGTCAGCGTATAATAGGGCTCTCCTGAAAGAAACGTTCACATACCAGGCGCTGCACCCTCTTCAACTTGAACACAGTAACCACACTCCTTCCCGGCAGCACTATGCCCCCATAGTTGTAAGATTTCTGTGATATTAATTTTAAGTTTAATGATATTTTATCTGTGTTATTAGTTGTAGGTTTTAGGTAATATTTTAATTTTAACCTAGTGGTAGTTTTTAGCTCTTTAATTTTCTATGTGTTAGTAGTAAGATTTTGGTGAAATTAGTTTTTATTTTATTTGTTATTTTTAATTTCAGTTTAGTTTTAGGTTTTAGTTTGCATTAAAATTTGTTCATTAGAAATTTTTTATTTAATTCAGGCGATAATTGTTATCACAGCGTTTTTTGCCCCTTTAAAAAAAAATAAATAACTACACCCAGTGATCTCATGAGGCGCACAATTTAAAGTAGATCGCCTCATGGTCGCAAAGTGTTTCTTCCTGCAACACCTTCCACACTCCAATCGACCTCACTAATCTAGGTGAAACAAATGTCTAGTCGATAAATGATATGCCAATGCTTCAAATCAGGGTTGGAGACACCCCATCATTAAGGCTGATGAGTCCCAACCCGGCCATCACATCATCCAGTCGCCTGCCTCTATTATTAACAACCCCTCCTTCCCACATAACATTCTTAGTGTTGAAGTCTCTACCTATTATTACTTCCTTATGGGAAGCATGACATAATTGATACAAATCATCCAACATACGTCAAACATAATGTATGTTGGACAGTATCTAACATAATGTCACCTCCAAAGCAACAATTAGAAGACATGTACTTACTACAGAGCACCAGTTTTGCAGTCTCTACCCATGCAAAACCGTAGCCAGAATAACACCACAGGAACGGAATACTCTACTTCATTTTATAAACAGCAGCCCCCATACCATCATTACACCACCAACCATCAGCAGCAAGCCTCTGAAAATTACACTCTGGGACTAGCAACACATCCACATCCCTTCGCCTCGCAATCTCGAAAACCGTATCCTGAGAGACGGAACTCCTATTCATACTGCACTGTAAAAGCTTAGTCATTGGACTTCTTTATCATACCTTTCAAACCTACAGCCAACCCCTCTGCAGATTGCACATCTAGGAGAATCCCTTGGACTCCTGCCAATTACTCACCAACAGTATTACTGTTTTCTGGCATACAATTGTTCTTCCACCTGGAAATTTCTTTTTCAAAGCAGATCCTGTTGCTTCAAACTCTGATCTGCATTTTAATGCATGGTACTAAGTATGTGTTCATGACACAAACAAACATAACTGATTAAAATGCATTAGCAGTTTCATAATTGTCATTATTTCTATAAAATATACTGCTAAAGTGCACTGTGCACCACCTACTGCTGCTTCATAATGACTAATTTCAAAGTGTCGAGTAAATGGCATAGCTTGGGTTCTGTATAGCATTCTGACAGGTGACAGCAATTCCTAATCTCTTTTATAATTATAAACTACTTATTTTGAAATAGCCCATTTCCTTCTTAACCTGTTAGATAGGCTGTATCAGTAATTTTTCATTGGTCATAAAGTTGAACAAAAATTTGTGGTAGTATATTAAAAAGTGTGTGAATTTTTTTTTTTTTTTTTAGAATGATATAAAATAAACAAAGATAATATTTATGTAATTTTTAATCAGTATCCATCAAGCTTTGTTGAAAACCCATTTCAAGATTTAAAAAAAATCTATTATCAGCACTAACTATGCAGGAGTTATATTTAATTTTGTATTTTTTTTTTTTGTGATTTTTCAAAAATATTAATTTTATGTTTTTATGACGATAATACTGACTTCAATTCAAATAAACTTGTTTTATTTGATCTTTTGAAACATAAGTTTTTGTAATAGCCTTTTAAAGGAGCTTACTCTTTAAGAACTCTACTTTTAGTTTTAGTTATGTTTGTTTTTTAAGATGTTTTGTTCAAAATTTTGAATATCTAAGTTCTTGGTATGACATCATTCCCATCAAGGATTAGCATATTGTGATTGAAATTTCTATGTGATAAGCATTTGATAAATATATGTTAAACAATTTTTAGTGCAGTTGAACCAGCAGTTTTTTATCTGTTTATATATTGTTAAGCTGGTAACTGTACAATAATTAAAAATATAATATTGGATTAATTTTAATTAAAAGTATTGTTTTTTTAATTTAAATTTATTTTATTTTTTGGTAAAATAGACTTTGAATTTACATATATATATATTTTTTTTTTGTATTAAAGAAAGAAGATCCAATTTCTGAGAAGTTGTTGGATAGCACTGAGGAAGGCCAAAAAGTTACAAGGAATAGAGGTGATAAATTTTTGGCTATATTTAAGAGAGTCCTGGATCCTTTTGTACTGTAGTTGTGTTAATAAATTTTTACCATTAAATTATTTCTCTTTATTTTGTTGTATTTCTTAAAATAAATCCTTTTATTTCCTTTCTTAACATATATTTCCCACCCTCTGATGCACTGGTTGTAAATTGATTTCTTAGGTTTATAGATGCTTCTGAATCATATGTATGATTTTGACCCTAAGGTATGTTTATTTATCAATTTATGAAATGTGAAAATGCAACTTCAATAGGAAAACCTGTCTAAATCAACATAAATTTATTTAGCCCACTATTTTTACAAAACTAAATAAAAAAATAACAAAACAGAAATTAGGACACAATATAAATGAAATATTATAAATTATTTCAGTATACAATGAATATATCAAGTTTATTTTTTATGGTAATCAGTAAAACATTGTGGGTGAAGTCCAACTTTACACTTATTACATGAAAATACCATTTTACTTTTACATTGTCGGTACTGGATTTTTCTGTTATTTACATTTCAGGAAGATGCTTGTCAAACTGAGTTGTCGCTGACCATTGCAGTTGAAACACTGTTGGTTGCCAAGCCTCTGGTTGGAAAAACCTTTATGGAATAACTATTTCTTCGTGACATTTGCGTTTGATAATAATAATAATGAGATAACTACAAGTTGTCGAAATTTGAGTTGTTTGACTTGTTCTTTATGGACGTATTGATAAAACTTCCACTAATTTACTAAAGCTATATCAAGAAAGTTTGAAAACAAAGCCACCAGTATTTTTTCTTTTCATTGTTATGTGATAATTGATGACACCTTTATCTCGTGAATCAACCCCATTTTTATAACGATTGCTTGATAAAATTTGACTTTGATGAAAATTTTCATGTTAGAATACCTTTTGACATTATTCAGAGGTTCAGTGGACTGAAAATTTCTAATTAGAGTAACAGGAGAGTTGTTGATCCATTTTGAAATAAAAACTAATTGGTGGTATCAAATTGGATAAATCCTATGTCCTGTGAGGTTCCTTACACAAAGAATAAAATCTTGCAAAGAGCACTTTGCAATTTTGTTTTCATTAACTCTTCCAGTTGTGAAAATGACTTCCTTCTTCAGTAAACTTAACAATTTATACAAACTAAAAAAATCTATCAAATGCTGTGCTTTCCAGGATTGTCTACAATGCACAATAAATTTTTAACAACTGAAGCACCAGATTCGATGCTTTAATCTACTTTTCCTTCATGAAGAGAAAAGTTGAAAAGATATTCTTGTGAAGAACATAAACTCCACAGCTTGTAGTCAAAGTGCACAGGTTTTCCTTTCATAAACATTTTAAAAGAATGATGACCAAAATATGGCAGATGATCAACTGATCATCTATAGAAAGGTATTGAACAAAAGCACTGTATTTGCCAAAGTTTTTATTCAAAAGATCAATATTAGGCTGCACTTAAGGGAACTTTTTTGTAATGTCATTGTTATAAAATATAAATTTCTTTTTATATCTGTTTTTTTTTTAGTACATAATCATCAGTTTAATATAGTATTGTGCAATGGAACCCACCGGGTTGGTCTAGTGGTTAACGCTATATCGCAAATCAGCTGATTTCGAAGTCGAGAGTTCTAAGGTTCAAATCC
>JAAAKQ030148047.1:0-13032 GCA_010016005.3 Zanna intricata
TGATATTTATCATCAAAAATAAAATACTGTTTACAAGAAGATTTCACACCTTTCTGTCCCACAAACATCTCATGCTCCTAGTTCTTTCAATTAACAAAACATGAAATAATAATGATTATCAAATTATTTGTATGTTCTTCAAAAAATTTATATTTTTTGTTTTTTTCTAACTTCTATTTTTAAAAAAAACTTAAAAACCATGTATGAGAAAAAGAGATTTATGCCTTCTTGACCTCAAAAGAATTAACACTTTCTTACTCCCACAATTAAAAAAAAAAAAAAACTGGAAATTGTGATATTCAAACTTTAATTTTAAAGATTAAATCTATTTCTCCAACAATGGAACTATAAAAAAATATGTTTTACTTTATGAAAATATTAAAAACATAATTTTACCCAAGAAGGTCAGGCCTCTCTGCCCTCCAAGGGCCTTTAATTCCCAATAATGTAAAATTGAAAGCTGTAACATTTAGTCCCTTCTTTTTCAAAGTTCTATGTTCCTTCGGGTCAATAAAGTCTTTATAATATTGAAAACTTGTGCTGAGTTGCAGCTCAAGGTGCTTTTTAAGTTCCCTAGCACCTTCAGTGAAGAAAAAAAAAACAGAAATTGTTGCATATTATTTTCAACCTATATCATTCTCAAAGAACACAAAACAACAACCATGACAAATTGGTCAGGAATGCTTCAACAATTGAAGTTATTTTGCATCTTCAAATTATGAAAATTAAAAAAATAATTTGATGTTTTATTTTTTGTACAGATAAAATAATCAAATCTTCCATTATGTATGTTCTCTGCCTCCTCACCAAGTACACTTTATATTAAACAAAAACCTACCAATATTGGTACAAAATAATTCAGAACCAACCAAATGCCTATTAAACTCTTGTAAACCAAAAGATCAAAAAAAACATTGTTGAAATAAATGAACGAAAATGAGAATTAAATAAAACTAAAAATTACAAATTCTGAATCCAAGATGGAAAAAAATAAAACTTATTGTTATAAAAGAAAAAAAAATTAAAATATATTGAGAAAGAACATAATAATACTAATACAACACATTCATTTTTTTTAATATAGTTTACTTTTACATCAATTTTAATTAATCTAGTAAAACATTCCCAGACAAAATAAACTTAAAAATTATTTTAATGATGTAATACATTAGGTTAAGTATTATCATATCAATTATGGAGATAACATAAATAAAAAAAATATTAAAATTAACATTACAAGTTAATACTAATAATAAAACCCTATGATAATTTTCATAACTCATGTAATTAACAAGCTGAAAATAAATACGAATTAATAATGAAACAGCATCTTTTAAGTCACTTGACGTATATTTAATAGCGAAAAATAAACTAAAAAAACATAATGGAAAATTACAGAAATATTATAATAAAATTACTACCACAAATCTAACTAGTTTAACTAAGTAGCTTAATAGTTACTTGTGATAAAAGTTGCATAGTCATACAAAATAATTAGTATTTTATCTCATTACATCCAACATTCTGTAATGTTATAAAAAAGTTCTCAATATATCTTCAACCCAATCATCCAAATCTTAGTAAATTTATTTGAGTAAAATAAAATCAATAATTTTACTTTTTTTGCCAGGGAAAAACACGAGTCATTGACAACATTTGGTCCGCAAACTGTGCAGTCAATCTCTGGATAATTTCCATCGCTTAAACTCCTTCACGAGCAAGAAATTTTGTAATTATGCGTTGCGCAGTGGAGGGGTGCATCTGTTGCTCCAAGATCATGAGTGTTATGACAAACTGGTTTGGGAGTATGGAATGGTCGTCATGACCATGACCCTACCTAATGACCCCCACCCAAGCATACCAGAAGTGCGAGCCCAGTCCTACCAATCATAGACATCAGGAACAAAAATCCTGTCCCTTTTATAACTGATTTACCCTCGTAAATCCTTTACACCAGCTGGTAGCTAAGTAATTTAATGATATTGGATTCAGATCAGTTGCTGTAACACATTATTTCACTAGAAAGCAGTAAATAAATGTTTTACCTCCAAAAAGCAGAAATTATATTTCTATGGTCTTGCTGAAGTAAATTATCTATAAGTTGTCTAAAATTTATATTGGCAATTAGCAGAAATATTTTACCCAAAATAAAAATTAAAAATTACAAACTGTGTTACCAGTTTATTTTTATATTTAAAAAGAATTTGTATTTATTTTCTATTCCTGTACATAAGCACTATATAATAAGTTTTAAGTGACGTAGTGGATGCACTGACATTAAACAAGAACAAAAAACAAAATATCACAAGAAATATCAAAAACATATTAAAAAAAAAACATGCTCAAAAGTATATAAAACAATAGTTGCATAAAATAATGCCCCAATTCAATTAATTGTTTTCCAAAGCTATAGCATTCAGAA
This sequence comes from Zanna intricata, assembly GCA_010016005.3. NCBI lineage: Eukaryota > Metazoa > Arthropoda > Insecta > Hemiptera > Fulgoridae > Zanna > Zanna intricata. The sequence continues at coordinate 2,423 of JAAAKQ030148047.1, forward strand.
ATTCATATGCTGAATAATATATGCCTTTTATCAGCAAGTCACGATCATTCTGTCCAAACACTTTTGGGCAAGGTTTTTTTATCCTTTCTAACAGTTTATTATAAAATTTAATCCCTCTATATAGAGGGCTTTTTTCATAAAAATATAAATGGTATTTTGAGAATTGTACCGTTGTTTTCTTGTATTATAACCATGTTTAAAAGTAAATTTATCTTGTTTTTTTTTAATTCAATAATGACAGTGGTGTGTTTCAGTCTGCCAAACTATTAACACTAGTCTGTTAATAGTTTTATAACTCTATAAACTGAGGATTCCGTATTTGTTATGTTATTAGTACCAGCAATCAAGTCAATAAAATTCTCTGCCAATCTAAATCCTGGGTTAGCAGACTTAACCACCACTTGTGTTCAGTATCACAATTCGCATTAATGTAGAGCAGAAAAAGAAATATAGCTTCTCCATAAGCTGCTACCCCTGACAGTTAGAAAAAATTTCAATTTTACCATCCTTTATTTCTCACATACTGCTTTTACTTACAGGTTTCTCTGTAAATGAACGTCCCTCACCTCTGCTGATAAACCCATAATTTTGCCTGTTATTATCCAAATAATTCTGCATTGCAACTAGTATATTTACAGCTGTTTTTGTTATTAAGGCACCTGAAATACACATCAATAAACTTTTTTAAATAAAATTTCACTAATTGAGTTTCCTAAACTGTTACAAGGAGTTTTGTTTGAATATTATGACAGATCTCTCCGCTGCACCGATTACTTTGACTTGCTGCTTATTTGATAAACTCCAGTTAGAGTTATTTAACTGTAGAAGCAATTCTCAGCAGCCATGACCTCTCCACTAAATATTTCCATATTTTTTGTCCATAATTTTTTCAGTCAATGCACCTTTCTAAGTGATTTCCAAAAGTTTCTGCTCTAGTACTTTAATTTTGTTACATTTATCATTCAGGCTATCCAGTGCCTTTATTAAAAGGAGCATCCATTCTGAAACCCACTTATCATCTATTTCTACTTCACCTATTTTATTATACAAATTTATAATCAAACTTTGGGCTTCTGCATCCAACATTTCATCATTGGTGACTAGCTCCTCAAACTTAAAGTTCTTTATCACTAGTTAATACCATTTCAGCTAGGATAAAATTTAATACTAACATATTTGCTACCAAACATCAAATACATGTAACACAGATGTTCCAGTGAACTAAAACAGACACTTACTCTCACTGCATATCAATGTATGACTATAATGAATTACCTTAGTAATTAAATTATATTAATTAAATCAATTAGAACTTAAAATACCAACAAACAATACCTATGCTTTTATTAACATTATTTACACTTTTAAATCTAATTTTTTGTGCATGTCACACATGTGTGAAGTCAGTCTACAGGGTAATCTCCTATGGATAAATATTCAAATAATATGTTAGAGACTGATAGAGACAAATATTGATGGTCAAAATAAATGTATTTGGTAAATACTTTTAGGCATTTATAAACGTTTAGTAATTTTAAGGCTTTTATTCAAATAAAAATATTTTACCTTATGTTGCATGTAGACAATGAAATATGCTGAAACTGTTGAATTGAATAAAGTATGCAAGTCAAACATTAGGTAAACTTTTTTATTGCTACGTCCTCCTCCATTCATGTTTTGGTTATAAGCAATAACCATGGAGGCTTAGTTATAACTCAGTTTTTTATTTGTTATTTTTCTGTCTCAGAACCACGGGTTGTGAAAACCGTAAGAACATTCATCTTACCTTTCCACTTCATGATTATTACAAAGTCTTTCTGACAGCTTATGCATTCACCGTTTTTAAGCTTTGAGCTAATAACCATTTCTGAGTTTCCAGCTCGATTTGTGTGTAACGTCCTACACATATTTGTCTAGCACTGCATGGTGTGGTCCACAAGGTATACACTATTATAGAAGTTAATTTTAAAAAAAAGTAAGTGACCCTTCCCGAAGTAATCTTATATCAAACGACTAACAATTTCTGTAAGATATGACCTCTCTCTATAAGACGTTGACCCTGAAAAAGGTCACATCTTACAGAAATCTTTCAGTACTTATCTGTATAGATGAGAATGTTTAAAATTTAACCATCTAAGTGAAATATTGATATATTAAATAACAATCTACCAATAAATAAAACCATGACCTCTTCTAATACCAAATTCTATCCAACGCTAAAAGATTTAGTAAAATTACCGAATAAATGCTTCTGGGCATTATTTATTTTATGTAACTTATCATCTGTAGGACCTGTCTCAGCATCACAAAAACAGAGACACCTGAGTATTCCCTAAAACCTGTTTCTGAACATGCTTTTTTCTGAATATCAAATGTTCATAAAGCCCTAAAGTAGATAAAAAATGACTCACGCTATGAAAATAAGTTACCCACAACCAAGCAAAGGCCTAAAAACTTTTTGAACTCATCTGATGTAAAAGGCTACAATCATCACATAACAGAATGTTTGGTAGCAGAATTTCCCTGCATATGACATGAATATTTATCCAGCCCAACAATTTTGTTAAAAAGGCGTTTGTCAAAAATGTTGTAAAAATTTTTAATAGGATCTGTGGATTGAAAATTATGTATCTCACCTTGTCCAGCAAAGTTTTGGATGAGAGAAGCATCATTTGTAACAGATCAGATGACTTATTGGTTCTGGTGATTATCATGAATGTGCTCCATTAAAAGGGGTTCATAAAAAATAATATAATATTTTAATAATATGTGTGTATTGAAAATGTATATCATCTTGTCCAGCAAAGTTTTGGATGGCAGAAGAATCATTTGTAACAGATGAGATGGCTAGTTGTTGGGTCCGGTAATTAACGTGGATGTATTCAACAACAAACAGAACTTTTGGATCATAAAAAATGTTTTTGATATTCACTGTTTCATCATTATGTAATTCAAACTAAAAATCTAAATCATCTAGTAAGACACTATTTGTATTTAGGCCACATCAAAATCTATATTTATTGGTTCAAAAATCTCATTCTTCCCTTCATCACTTTTATCATCCAATTCTGAGTCAGAAATATACTCACTAGTACTGTTAGAACTAAATAAGGAACTTTCATCATTGTAGCCACAGTCAATCCAACGATCAATTTCATTGTCCAGTACATTTTCTTTTCGTACCACTGCTCCATTATTCAATAAATGCATAAAATAGTTAGAACATTAAAAATAGCTAAGTAACACAACAGTCAAGATTTTCAGGTTAGTTACTAAGCAAGACAACAGCTCAGACTCAATCAGATTGTGTATAATATAAACAATGCAACAACATAAGATGACAAAATAGACCATCTGACTTTGAGAGTTCATTTATTAAAGGAAGGTCCTAGTCACACACTTGTAAAATTGGTCATGGGTAGAAACAGTGCATCACAAATATGTGATGTTCGTCTCTTTTAAATGCACATTTTTTGGGTTCGGTAGCAAACATGTTAAAGAAAAACAATAAGGGGTTCACCAAGAGCGCTGTCAAGGCTTTGTTCGCTTTAGGAAACTTCTGAAGAATAAAGAGTGGGAGAGGTAGTATCATGGCTAAATAATAAGTACATTTATCACAAATTACAAGAAAGACTCACAAGTTACTTTTCCTCCCTGTTTATCTACTGTTCATTTTGAATTATAACATTAACTTTAAAAAATGTTATTCAAAATTGAAGTAAGTTAATTTGATAGAATAAATAATCAAGTAAATAATAATCCCTGAAGTGTGGAGGTATTAAGATAATCTGGAATAGTAGATAAGATGAATGAAAATTTAATATTGAAATGCCATTTAATTTATGTTATTATTAATTTAATAATTTTTATCTGCATATTTATTAACTAACGATTATAATATAAAAAATATCAAATGTCTAATTGTGTTCATTTCAGAATTCCAAATATCTGAATCCAATTCAATTTTTTTTTTTTTAATAAAAAAGAATAAAGCATATAAGCACAGCAGTAATATCACTGTGTTTAGAAGAGCACCAAGGTCATGTTGATAACATAGCTCTCCTTACAAATATAACTTTTAACCACCTAAATTTAATATCTTCCAGAAGCACAAAAATAAAGCAACTTTCACTAAACAACCCATACAAGGCATAATTTTGTAATTGAAAAATTATACAAGAAAATAAAGTAGAAAAATTTACATTTTATATAATAAAATTAATTACCTCTGTATCACATGATGGCAGCAGAGTTACAACTCGACCAGGCTGAAACATAAGACCATTTATTTTTATTTAACAAGGTACACTCCTGTACACAATTACTTTCCTGGCATCATAACTCTATGCTGCAAGAAGTAAATCAGTCAAAAAATGGGATATGGATTTTTTTTTCATTTCTTGACATTTCCTGAACCAGAGACCTCAAAAAATAAAAAAAATTTTAAAAAATATTAATGCAGGTAATATTCATACATACGTATGTATATATTTGTGGTGGTATGTTTGGAAGCTTAACAACTTTTGACTGGATAAACTGATTTTGATGAAATTTCACAAAAGACTAATGTATATAGGGCAATTTGTTGGTAAAAGTTTGGGGCCAATATCTTCAAGAAGTGATGTAGATAGCTTCTTTGCAGTCAATTTTCTCAAAATTTTGCAATATAACCCCACTTTATAATAAGCTCAGTACATGCGTACAAGGCTTATCTTAGTTAAAACTATTATTAAAAAAATTTTGCTCCAATATTATTTCCATTCCACAAAAATTGATAAAAGCTAACTTTTTATTTATTACATATTTTGTAACTGGATTTTTCTTTATGCCATCCTAAACATAGTAGAAGTGGATAGCACAAAAAAAAATACTTTAGGCTAATCCTTGGAGTGGGGGGAGCCGATCAGAGTTTAAAAATATCAATTTTCTACAACATAATAGATAACAAATGCCAGGAAAGTATAATAACTTTATTGTCAGTTTTTTTTTCTCTTTATGTCAAAAAATAAAAAAATTGTTGAAATGAATTCTATAAACAAAGTATTTTAAAATGAAAGTGCTTCACTATTTTTCAATCTATCATCTCAACTACTTGCCTTCTCCATCCACAAACTGCCACAAAACATCTCAACATAATATCATATAGTAATGAAACAATCATATTATACAGAGCGAGCCAAAAGAACAAAAACCCCCCAACAATTTTAAAATCATTCCAGATAGAATACTGTAACTTTCAGGATAAGGTATCAGTCAACTACTTTATGATTTCGATGAGAATTAGAATTTCAACCCCTTCTTGGGGGGGTGGCCCAGGTAATAACTCAAATTTAAATGGTAACACCCTTTGTGTGATATATCATTTTAAAGTTCTCTTTAAGACAGGGAAAATTGAATAAATAAAAACTTGGTACGACAATGTCTGTACCCAAAATGGTGGTAGGATAAAGTTTGGATTTTGAAAATGAGCAAGTTTAAATTTAGTACGTTCAAATATTTAAATTAAATAAAAGAAAATTAAAGTGAACTAAATTAAAATTTTATCTACTTAAAATTTATTTTACAAGTTAAATTAACTTTTCTTTTAATTAAAAAGATGTATTTGTTAACAAAAAATTGTTTCTGTTCAAATTTAATGAGTAAATAATAAAAAATATTGCCACCTAAACATGTTGATCAGTTGATCACTGATGGTCTCTTACTGTTACAAAAATGATTCTTACTTCATTGTTGTGTAATTATTATCCATTTAGATTGTTTAATTATTACAAAACTCTTAGTTTCTTATGAAAATTAAAATGTACTGTGTTTGCTAATTTTAATCTACCTTCACCGCATCTGTAAGCCACTTTCGTTATTTACATCTATTCCACCTTTTTTGATATTGTTTGTTTAACTGAATTAATTTTTTCTGTGCTACTTGCTAACACTGTTATCAACATGTCACTTAGTAACATAAAGAAAGGATTTAATGAGATTGGTTAATAATGAGATGCTTTGGTGATAGAGTTAAGTCATATAATAAAGTTTGTAAATTGTTCAATGCAACATTTAATAATCATAACTCTATTTCATTTCGTACAGTATCATAAACCAACCAACGATTTGAAAAAATAGGGAACATTAATACTAGGGAAAAACCAATACTATTAGAAGTAATAAGGAGACCTAAAACTGCAACACATAACAAATCATCAGAAATTATGTAAGAAATAATTGAGAATCCTCATTCCTTGACTCTTAACAGAGCATGAAAACAAAATGTCAGCCAAAGTTCAGCGATTTCAACATTAAACAGTAAAGATTTCAAACCCTTCAAAATTCATCTTGTGCTAAAACATAATTTTTTTTTTCCTGGGTGCATAATGAAATGTCATCATCAGCGCCTGAACACAATATTTATATAGTAGATAAATAAATATTAAAAATTACATTAAAAACTAAAACCCAACAATTCAAAAGAAATTAATAAAGATGACTATAATTAAAGACTTAAGTACTGTTAAATTATGATGAACAATATTTATACAGATCCTATTTTATTAAACAACATAATTTATAATGAAGAGGCCACTTATTTTTAAATGACAGTATAAATTTCATAATTGACAATACTATATTTATTGATGGAAATTTAAATGCAATGAAATAAATGCTTTACTTCTCGACCATATCCCCCAACTTCTAACTTTCTTTTTTGTTTGTTAAAAAGGCCTTATTTATTTTTCAGGTACATAAAATTTTAAATGCATTTTTTCCTGGAAGATTAACTGGCCGAAGGGGTCAAATAGAATAGCCACTGAAATCATCTGACTTGCTGGTCATGGTGAAAATAATCACCATTGGATTATTTTCTACGGGACCACTTAAAAAGGGATTGTTTATCATAATAATCTCCAAGATATCCATGATTTACAAAACAGAATTCGAGAATCAGTACAAAGTTTCACTAGGTAATCACTGAATAATGCAGTATCATACTTTAACAACCAACTGGCACAATGTAAAACAACAGGAGGGCATGTTGATCATTTAATATAATGAAATATAAGTAAATAAGTAAACTTTAAGCTTAATAAACAATTTTTTATTAAATAAATTTATTCTATAATACCCGTTTAATTAAATTTTTATAAATTTATTTATTTGTGATAACAGTTCCTTAACTTATCAATGTAATTTTTTTCAAAACCCAAATTCATCTACTGCCATTCTTGGTAAAGACATTGTACAAACTTTTTACTTATACAATTTTTTCGTGTTAAAGAGATCTTTCAAATATCACACAAACAGTGTTACCATTTAAAATATTTGATTTATAACCCCCTGGAAAAACATTTTCACATATTTAAAAGTGATATTTTTATCAGTTTTTAAGCTTTTAACTTACAATGTCTTTCATCTTAGAATATTTTTGTCTTATCTACATTTTATCTATTTTTATGTATTTTTTTTATTTCTATTTGGTTCATTTCTCAATTTAAAAATGTTTGTTCAATTAAGGATACCACAAGAGCCTGAGTTAACAAATGTACTTAACATATAAATAAACCATTAATTGTGATTCACATAATTATGACCCATAAAACATGAGTTATAAGATCTAGGAATTAAGAAAATCCTCAGATTAAAAAAAATAAATAAAATGTTTTGTAATGCAGACAAATAAAAAATTTACCATAATCCATACAGATAAATGGCATTACATAATGAAAAAATGAATTTATAGCTTAAATATATGAAATAAAAATAATGCGATAAATAATTTATCACAAAAAAGAAATAAAACCCACATCTATGAAATTACAAGTTTGCATATTTTTAAAAATTAATGTAATAAATGTTCTTACTTTACAAGGGGTTCCTCTATGATCTATGCTATGCTGATAAAAACGTCTTACGAATCCTTTAATATATCCATTTAGTTTTAATTTATATGGAAAATCAGCTTTCCAGATTAAAGAGCCGTATCCGAAAATCCACATAGTTCGACTTCAAGATCGAAGCAGCTCGAGTATAATAATGATTCATAACGTGATACGGCGCAGTCAAGTACTCAATGACGACTAGGCCAGTTAATCACATCATTGAAATAAAAATAAAAAAAAAAAACAATAAGAAGAATAATTGCAGCATTAAATGGAAATGTTTCTCATTTTCATAACCTTAACTGTTCAAGCTAGCTGTCTACTTATAATACGTGGGTAAACATATCGATGTATCGCTTTAATAAATAAATATCGACGTAAAGCGACAGCTGTTTTGTAAATTTCTTAAGATACTGTATAGTAATACTAAGAATAAATTTATTAGGTTGTTGTATACATCAGTAGATTCTTTTAAAAAATCTCTAACATTGTTGCCGAGTAAGTCTTTATTACTTTCACTCTAAACAAAGAAAGAAAATGGCATTTTAAACTCTGGTGGAAAGAATTGTAAGTAATAAATTTCAAGCTTATGGAATATTTAAGGTATTTGTCGTACAAAAGCTACTTCGAATTTGAGCTAGCGTACATGGGTGATAAAATTATTCTTCATGTATATACCATATACAAGTTTTCCAGAACAAAATTTCCAGATCACATCGAAATATTCTGCCTCCCTACCACCGCCAAAACCCGGTATATTATTTTTAACCATCATACGAAGCCGCCTCAGCTATATCAAATAGTGTTCAGTACTATGTTTCACAATTTACTCCTGACTCTGATAAAGTATACGACATTTGCCAGGACTACAATAAGTGAATAGTAATTTAATGTATGAGAGTACAGATCACCACTTATACATTGTGCTAATTTGTTAAGAGTTTGCAGCCAATTAGTTATCTTTATTTACTTACCCTAAAGTTAATAGCGAGTCTTTTTTTAGCCAAGACAGACAATGCAAGTAAAAGGCACAGTAATTAATCAGAACGTTCAGCACTCATTCAAAAATATGGAAAATATTTCTTTGGATGTTGTCGAAGTTTATGAAACATGTGTAAAACTTGCCACTTCCTACAAAGTGGATGTACCCAGTATTCTTTTCATGATATTTGCATATATCATGAGTTCGCAGATAATGTCCATCTCTTCAAAATCCATATTGACAAATGACACTTGAATTTCAAAAACGTTTAGTGACTGCCATCCTTCATGAGCGCATTCCACTTTGATGAGGTGACGTGACAGTGTAGGAACATTTTTGTCAGTTATAAAAATCACCCTCGTGCACTAGCTCTTAGGGATGAGAAACATAAGCTAGTAGTGGAATAATCAGCTTTTGAGAAATAAGGATATGGAAGTTTATTAATGTTGACAACAGCTTATTAATAGAAACCAAGAAAAAAGGAAAAGAAATGAAATGGCCTCATTTTTACGTTACATACGTATGCATTTTGTAACCAGGAGTGAGAGAGCATGCATGGAGAGTATATATAGCTCTACACAGGAAATGGACAAATAAATGAAATTGTGAAAAAACTGACAAGAGAATTATCCAAATAGAACTGATTAAACATGAAAATAAAGTAGTTGTGAAAATTCATGCTCCCATAAACGAAGCAGATATGACTAAACTATATTTTTTGAAAAATTTGTAGAATAAAATCTAACATATATCTCCTTTTATATTTCTCACTGATGATGTGTGTGAATGTAGAATAGGTAAAAGAAGAAATTCTAGATAGACTTGTGGTTGATCAATATGATGAGAAGATAGTAAATGATTTAAGGCTAATTTTATCAATGTGAAAGAATATCTCTTAGAAAAATTATTTAATTTTTCTTCTGTAAAAATGACTATAAATACAACATGGACAAAGCCTCAACGAAACCTCTACTGTATTGAATGCACTAATACAAAGACAGGAATCTAAATCTCGCATAATTAATATAAGAGCTTGCGGAATTGTGAATTGGATCACTTCATGCCTCTTAGGACAAAAGTGGTGCTTGGTTACAGCATGTTTAAAAAAAAGAGGAGAGGGGGAGACCAGTTGAAGACTCCTACATTTAATCTTTTAGTCTTTTGAATCAGTAAGGTTTCTTACCCTGAGGATCTACTTTGTGAAGTTAAGTTAAAATGGATATGTAGTTAAATTGGTTGCAGTTTGCGGACAAGAGGATAGAAAGCAATATGCAAATATTAACAGAGATGTTAATAGAGAAATATTTTTACTGAAAAATGAATTACAAGAAAAGAATTGCTAATTGGCAGATTCACAAGAAGTAGAAAAGAGACTAAAGAATAAAATTCTATGAAAACAACAAGGCTAGATAGAACTAGAAGTAATATATATCATCAAACTCTTCTTTTTTTTTTGACTGGTTTGATGCAGCTCTCCAAGATTCCCTAACGAATGCCAGTCGTTTCATTTCATTGTACATCCTACATCCCTAACAATTTGTTTTACATATTCCAACCGTTGCCTGCCTACACAATTTTTCCCATCTACGTGTCCTTCCAATATCAAAGCTAGTATTCCAGGATGCCTTAATATGTGGCCTATAAGTTTGACTCTTCTTTTAACTATATTTTTCCAAATGCATCGTTTTTCATCGATTTTCCGCAAAACCTCTTCATTTGTAACTTTATCCACCCATCTGATTTTTAACATTCTCCTATAA
>JAAAKQ030148102.1:1651-13031 GCA_010016005.3 Zanna intricata
TATACAAGATAAAATGAATTATGTTTCTTTATTTCAACGTTCTAGTATTTTACCGGAAAATTATATATATATATATAATTTTTTGAAATTTTAAACTAAAAATTTCTGAATTTTAATCTGTCAGGGATACGACATAACGTTAAATCTTTCGAATGACCGAAAAAGGTAGCGGCGCAAGAAAAGGCAGTTCGAGTAAATGCGACCTGATACATGGTTACAAGTGGCTGTAAACTAAAACTTGATATAATTTTACTATTTATTTATTCTTGGAGCTGTGAAATAACGACTGAGGACCTCTGTGAGAACGTGAATTAAATATCGATCACAACATGGTAGTCGACTGGAGAATTACCTATGAGAAGTATTCACGAGAAGCTTTTTAAATCAAATCGTGTAATTTTTTAGTTCGTGTCCGTCAGTAGAGATATACGAGTCTCTCTCTATTCATAAGGAGAAAGAACAACATCGGCAGAGTTCTTCAGGAGCAATAGTTGGTCGAGGGCTATACCATGAAAACTGGAAACGTTTCATGTTCTCAGTAGAAGTCCTTTTACAGAGATATGTTATTCCTGATTATGTGTTTTTTTCACATTAAACCGAGTTCAACAATAATTTCTAATCAGTGGGTGGCATGTAATGATATACGTAATTTGAACAGGAGTTATGTATGTAATATTGTAAATCATTCGTAGATTTTCATTTATCTAGGGACTGAGGGAGGGGCACGCTAAAAAAATAGAACGACTATGGTTTAGATGTAAGATTCAGAAGTCAGATGTCTCTTGATTTTGTTGTTAACATAATGTAAGTAGTCAATGTTTCAAATATTATCGTAGTTTCAGCCTTTTTTAATTTGTATTTAATCATTTTATTTTGTCTTTTTTCCATATTCTTTATTAATTTTTTTTTAAATGAAGAATAACCGCCCAAGAATTTTTTTAAATATTTTTCCCCAAGTGCTAGTGCAATTGTCTACCAGAAATAACGCACAAATAAATATGGGGAAGATACCTGAGGACAACCGATATTATTATCCTGTTTAATTTTGATACCTTCTTCATGCGATGAAGAAATAAAAATTTTATCTCTTCAAAAAATTTTTTTTAATATGTAATATATTAATTTCATAAAAATGTTGTTTCTTTTCTTAAATGTATTAATGATTTCGACGAAAGGACTTTAATTAGTTCTTTTAAAGCTGTAGCTTACCTTTTATAATTTGCCGTTAGGTAGCAGCATATATTGCAGTTGTTGAGAAATACTGAAGTGTTATTTACAACTGTTGCTGAGGTTTCGGTTGAGGATGTTTCTGACTCTGAATTTTTTTAGAATAATTTTCTTTATTAGTTAGTAATAATTTGTTTACTTCTTACAATGTTTATCAGAATGATTGTTTACTGAAAAATTGTATTTTTGTATAACATTTACATAAATTTTTTATAAAATATAGCAATTTTGTTGAATTGCGAGGTTAGTATAATCCATAGAATTTCTTTTATTTCTAGAAAAAATATTTTTTAGAATTTTGCAGTTAAAGATTTTAATTAATAATTTAGCTATATTTTATGGAAAAAAAACCATAGCCATATTTACTTTTTAATTTAGAAGTTGAAATTTAGCCTATGTAAAAGTTAACATAACCTTACAAATGGGGTATTCTATTTTAATTCAACAAATGATCAGTGCACCACTATTTTTGATTATATTTGGTATATAACTACCCATCTGGTAGTGGCCAAAAAATGTTTTCTTTTTTTTAAATTTTTTCTTTAGTAATAGACAATTTTCTAACTCGCCAACAGGTAAAAACAGTGATTTTCGTTACTTCTGGACAAATGAACTATAGCATTCTTATTTTAAATCGTACAGAGGGTCAAAAAAGGGTTTTTGGAAAGAGTAAAAATAGAACTTCATCTTAGTGTATTCAAATTTCATTTTGTTATATAACCAAATCTTGTAATGTGTACTGAAGTTACGTTTACAAATTGTTTTTTCAAATTTTGAACCCAAAATAAATAATGAAAGGGTTTAGGGAACAGGCCTGTTTATCACCTTTAAAATCTTAGGTACTAATAGCTAACAAAAAAACTGGGCCGTTACAGTATCCTTCATGAAAAAAACATGACTGCCAAATCGTAAGATTTTGAAAATGTCTCATTTTTGGGGCCAAAAAACCACATATTGGACAGGTGGAAAAATTTGAAATGTTTACAGCAGTAAGTACTTTTTATATACTTAAAAAGCATATAAAATTTATTTGGTTACTCAAAGAGATTGACAAGTAATGAAGCCAACAAAACCGCTAAAAACCCTGTTCCTTCTAACTGTAAACAATACATCCAAAAATACTGATGTTATGTATTTTTTTTAAATTATAAAAATTACAACTAAACTCATTAGAATGAATAAATTGATAATTAATAAATAGTCAGTTTCAAATGATAAGTAATAATTAAAAAATGATAAACGATTCAAATACATTAACAAGTTGTGCAATATACTTTTACCTTATTTTACAACTGCTAATGGAAGTTAATGTATAAATCTTGCACTTTTTGGTTACAAACATAACTTAGTCTCCTTCCACTTTTTTTTTTTTTTTTTTTTGTAATAGAAGACTTCTCTTCTATTACAATGCATTCACCCTCCAACAAGTTTTTCTTTTTAATGTTGAGGAAATTAGCTTGTATCTTTGCAACAAAATGGTGCCTTTTAGATTATTTAAATTTTCAGTAAGCTTATCTAGGTAATCTTGAAATGGAAGAATTTGAGTAGTTAGTTCACAGTGGTCAACAGAAACTCACTGTTTGAAGATAATTTCAGAATCAAAATCATCCCAGCTCCCTTACAGAAATCTGAGCACTTTATTAGTGCCTGGACATTTTCACAGTGTGACTGGATGCATGTTTCATTTTCTGTGTTACACACCATGGATGAAAGGAGAATTTTATAATCAAATTTCATTTTTAGAGCAAATAACTTGAGTTTTACATTTTGGCTGGTGACACAGAGTATGTACCCAATCCACCGCCAGAATAAAAAAATTAGGTCTTAAATTTTGAAAGCAAATTTTGAAAAATAAATCTTTAAATTATACTTGAAGGTTGTGTACAATTCTTTTAATATAGATAAATAAATCTTTTTTGAATATTAATTTTCTTTCCATCAGCTTGTTTTACAGAGAAACAGTCCTTGCTTGAAATTATTTGGCCGTGTTTACCATTCTGATAAAAATCTTGGACACGTTTAATAACATTTTCATCAATTACATAACTTTTCTTTATCTGTTAGCCTCCGGAACTACCGTAAGGTATTACTCAATTACATAACTGGGTTTCTTTTTGCTGATTTGTAGCAAAATTTCACTTGTTTTAACTAATTGTTTGGATTGACATGCTAAATACTGACTAACACTACTAAATATTGACTAACATTAAACTTATTTTGAATTTTTTGAATGCTCAGCAGTTCGATAGTAAACTTAAAATATTAATTTTTTCCTCTTCCTTTTTCTGTTTAGCCTCCGGAACTACCATATGGTATTACTTCAGAAAATGAATGAGGATGATATGTATGAATGTGAATGAATTTTAGTCTTGTACAATCTCAGGTCGACCACTCCTGAGAAGTGTAGTTAATTGAAACCCAACACCAAAGAACATCGGTACCCACGATCTAGTATTCAAATCCATATAAAAATACCTTTACTAGGATTTGAACCTTAGTACTCTCGACTTCAAAATCAGCGGATTGTGATTTTTTTTTTCCTGGGTTAATGTAACTGTTTCATTTCATCATTTATTTTAATGATTAATTTTTCTTATTCCCTACATAAATCAGCATAATTTATGGTACTAATCTGCATTTCGTCTGTAGAAATATTTAAATTGATGGAATTGTTTAATTAACTGGTAACTGATTCGACTATTTTAGGAACTTTATTTTTTAAAATCGGTTCAGTTGTCCTGCTCAATAATTTTTTAACCTTAATGGAAGAGGAAATGCCAAGTCCTGAACAAACTTTATTCACCAACTGTACTATAACACATGAGGTTGAAATATATTTTGACGTTATAGTTCACTTTCTGTATCATCTTGTAGTTTTTATATTTTGTTTAAGCATTTTGTACATAGTGTTCTGCCTGGAATTAATTTTAAATTTGGATTGCTTTGTTGCAATTGTCAAAGATATTTCTCGAAGACATTTCTTAACCAGTTCAATGTGACAACTAATTGGTTCAGAGAAACCTTTCCCATTAATATGAAAATATTTATCTAAATGTTTGGTTTTTATGAAAAGTAGAGATATTTTTTGTTTAAGTACACCCACTTCTTAAAGATATCAATTTATTTACTGTTAAGTAAACTCTAAAATATTATGCAATACTGAAGATTTTCTGTAAGTCAATTTGTGACGTGCTGTTTCAGTGTGAATGCTAACTGAACATTCCATAATCTGTTTTTATAAAATGCAAGAATTCTTACAATAACAATACAGTTAGAATAAATTATAAAACTACCAGTTGCACCTTACATTGTCTTATCCCAGTTTTTCTGCAACTAAAATAAAAATTTCTCTCATTAAGTAAGTATTATATTTGTTATTTTGGTCAGATGTGTTTATTCATATCATTTTATAATTTTACCTTTATGTAGTGCTATCTGATTATCATCTTTTATGCGTATTTATTATATTTAGATATTCATATTTCTTATTTATGTAACTGTATGTTCATTGTTATGATCATTTTCATTTTTCTACATTTCCGTTAGGAGGATACACTAAGTTTCAGTCAGATACTTTCATAATTCCTTTCCTGGTAAAAATTTGAGTCAATCTTGAGAATTTTATGCAGTGATCAGATATTACATTTTGATAGGAAAAACCATACAGAAAACTAAAGCCAATTGGATGAATATTTTGGGGAGTCGGTTCCATCAATTAGAACACTTTACAAATGATTTGGTTATATGTAGAGTGATATAAGTTCAATGCTAAATGTTCTGTATGACCTGTTGAGGGTACAAGTGTGCCAATATTTAAAAAAATCTATGGTTGTCCATGGATTAAAAAATGTCACATACGTGTAACACCACAAATAATGTCAATGATAGATGATAGAAGACTGGTAAAGGATGGAAGATTGAAAATATGTAAAATCACTTAGATAGTAGGCATCAGAAATGAACTGGAACATCATATTTTTGTTGAAGATTTATGTATGTGAAAAAAATATTTACATGTGTCTGCAAGATGACATGGTATATCACGTTTGCTTACAAGAAATCTAAAACATTAATAAGTAAACCAAGTTGAAATTTGGGTTGTTTTTTACATAATCAAGAGTATCTTTGTACAGTTTCATAAAGTTGATGAATCTTGGATACATCATTGCTGATCTGAAACCAACGAACAGTAGATTGTGTCTAAGAACTTTCTCAAAAGAAAGTGAAAACCATTCCTTCAACAAGAAAGGGGGTAACCCTTCTTTTATGGGAAGCTTGTGGCACAATCTTAAATTATTTTCTGGAGAATACTTGTACAAAGGAAAGTTCTGTTTTGGTGTTCTGTGGGAATCATCATTTCATTGAATATGATAGGCGATTGGTAATGTGGCACACTAAATGAATGACATTTCAGTTACTATCTTATCCAGGACTGAGTTTTTTTATTTATTAATATTGCATTTTGTAATATATTCTGATGAATTGTTTCATACAAATTTCCCTTGATTTTTCCCAATGAAATGATGGAGAAGTTTGTTTTTTATTAATTTTTTTATTTTTAGATAGAATACCTGCTGATATTTATGTAATTTATTCATGGTGTAACTGCGATTTAATCTAAATTAATTATTTATTTAATTTCAGTTTTATATACAAAACTTAATTTTGAGTTTTTTGGTTGTTATTTATACATTATTAATAGATTTTTTTTTATTTGTACTTGTTTCAGACTAAAATTTTGGCAATAATGAGTGATAATATTGATTACTCGATACCAGATAAAGTATTAAAATATGAAGAATTTATAAATGATTGTTTAAAAGAAGATTTAAAAAAAGTTCATGCTGAATTGGATGGTGTAACTAGTGAATTAGCAGAATATATTCAGTTGAAGAATACTATTCAGACGTTTATTGACACAGATATTAGTAAAGAAGGTTTAAAAACTAAAGTGGACATAGGTTGTAACTTTTATATGCAAGCTCATATACAGAATATGTCAAAAATATGTATTAATGTTGGTTGTGGACATTATGTGGAATTTACATTAAATGAAGCTTTGTTATTTATTGAAAAACGTTTGAATTTATTAAATAAAATGTGTGCTATATTACAAAAGAGAAGTGCTAGTACAAAGGCTCATATCAAATTAGTTTTACATGGAATTCAAGAGCTTCAGAATATAAAATAAAGTTTTCATTACTGTGAATTTTTTTTTTTTTTTGTTCTTTCCTAAAACATACAATTTTCAGTAATGATTTTATTATCGATTGTTTTATTAATGAAATATATTTTTACAACAAACTAATCACTTTAAAATTCATAATTGTGATTTAAAAAATTATTGTTAACTTAAAGATTTATGACAAACTAGTTTCAACAGTTGGCATTATCAATTACACAGCTTTTTTAATTTGTTAATTGTCGATTTTGTTTTTTGCTTCTTTCAGAAAGGTACATGTTAATTGTAGTTTTTTAAATGACTGAACAATTTTTACAGGTTGAATCTGTTGATGTTATTTTGAACTAATTTTTGTTGTTTTTAGTTGTTTTTGCCTGTATTTATTTTTTTATCTAGGAATAAATATTTTAATGAGAATAAAATTCAACTAAATATTTTTTTTTACAGAAACATTATTTTTCCATTAATGAATTTTTAAATAACAATAATTAAAAATAAATCCTGAGTCTTCTGCAACACTGTTCAACTGTCTCTTACAATCTGTGATCAAATAATTTTTATTATTGCCTTCTGAATTATGATTTATTTTGCAGATATTTTTTATTTATAGTAATATCATGTATTTAATATTATTTTTTTTGTCTATATTTTAAGTGTTTAATAATGGAGCTTAAAACTATGTATTTTTTAATTCTGTATTTTTTTTTTTTTAATGTTCTGATCAAGATTTTATTATGGTTTCCCTTGAACCATCCAGGTAAATTCTACCTGGAAAAATTACTTTATTTTATCCGTGAAGTAGCATATTTACTTATTCCTGATGAAAAATTTACATAGTATTATTATTTACCAAGTTTTATTCATTTAATGAGCCCGATAAGTATGTTTTTGTATCTGTTCTAGTTATTTTTTCTCTGTAATTGTTAGTTTTATGTGTATATTTCTAGCTATACTAATTTGTGTAAATCTTTTATAAATCCTAAAATTTGTTATAAATGATCAAAATGTTTCTCTACGCTTAAATTTGTTAGTTATGTAAACATCACCTTGGAAATGCAAGATTCCAGGTCATATATTAAAAAAATAACACATTTGTTAAGGAAAAATCATTAACGTTTCTTGTAACTTAACATTAGAATTATTTGATATATCAGAGTCACCAGGAAATTAGTATCCATCATTTTACAGTAAAAGAACCTTCAATAAAAATTTTGTAGCATAATTTTATTTTATTTCTGATTAATATAATTTTTCTCTGTAGAATCTCAGAAAATCTAGGTATTTATCACAATGACTGAAATATTATGTGAACTCTTGTCAAACTTACTGCTGTCAGTTCATTCATAAATATATGATTGCTTCCTTCTGATCATAATCACTTTCAGAACATATCCCTCCTAATGATTTTTTACAATAAATCACTGTAAGGCTAGTCTAGAGCTTTAGGATAACTATCCTATAGCTCTTGTTTTTGTTTTTTTACTGTTTGTTACTGGATTTAATTTGTTTTTTTTTCTATCCAGTCAAAAACTTAACATTAAAATGTACAAAGTAATGTTAGCTTATTAATATGAGTATTGTTTTGAAGAAGAATTATGCTGATGGACAATAGGTCAATGCCAGCAGTGACTTCACTGTGTCTTTCGAAGTAGAAAGTACCAATTTAAACTAATTGGGTTAATTAAGTAGCAAGTGAGGGAGCCAGTCCGTCAATTAAACTTTGCTTTTCTGGAATAATTTACAAAATCCAACTTTTATTAATTTTTCAGGGATAATTCAATAGCATTACTCAACAAATTATATGTTAATAATACATTTTGTATCTAACTTTAAATGTATATGATCTCCTACTGTAATGCACAATTCTTTGTTGCCCTCCTTCCCATTTCGTTATTTTTCTATATTGAGTGCTGTTTACCTTTCTTAGTTCATTCTTTTATTATATGTTGTCACATTTTAAAATAACTCTACTGCCATAAGTTATTGTACTGGTGTTTTTAAATTTCTGTTAGTCTTTACATAATGTTAACGCCCCTCTATTTGAGATCTGCTTTATCTGGCCTTCTTTATTTGTTGTTAATGGTTATACTTATCTATTAACTTTATTTATCTATTTCCTGTTTTCAGTAAATTGATGTTCTTGAAAAGGACATCCACTTGATTGTTGGATCTGTTTTATGCAATGTCTATGTTACATTTATGATCGTTTTACTGCAAGATTTCTAAATTTTCTGAAATGTTTATTCTTTTTCTTTTAATACAATTGTGAATTAATTTCATAGATTCTTCCATTTTCATTATGATTATGCACCTTTTTTTATTAAATGCTTTGCATAAATAGAATTTTGTTGTTGATTTTTAAAAGATCACATGTATTTGTTTTATCTTAATTTGAATTTTCTTCCTGCTTGTTCAATGTATGTAACTTTGTATTTACATTTTATTTTGTCTACCATTACTGTTTTAAATATGTTTTTCTTCTATATTACTATTAAAAATCTTTTTTTTTGTGCATTTACAGTCATCTTTATGTAATATTTACTAAAGAATAGTTTAATTGGATAAATTTCTTTTCCAGTAAATTTAATTTAGTCCATTAAAAGATTTCTTTATTGTTTGTTGTTTTAATTTCTGTTTTTATTCATTTTTATGTTCATTTCTTTTTTATGTCCATTATTTTCTGCTGTATGGAAAATAGTATTTAACTCTTATTTTTTATGCTGGTTCCTTTAATGGTAATCTATGTAGTCTCTCCATCATATAAATATAGTCGCTAATTTTTGTTCCATTGGGTGATTCAAATTGTAAGTTATGGTGTTATCTATATGCATTTCTTTTCTATGTATTTCAAAATCCAGATTATTATTTCTTTTTTGTTATTAGGTGTAAAAAATTAGTAGTTTCATCTCTATCATTTTCCATTGTATATTTAAGTTAATGTTATTATAAAATTTGTTCATTTCTTCCAGAATTTTTTTCTTCATTATTATTTATTTATTTTTTTAATTACTAATAGTGCCTTCCACATACCTAATAAATTCTAAACAGCTGTATTTTTTCATTATGTCTGGTACATTCTCTTGTTTCATATTATTCTGTAGGAATACTTTGATCAGTATCGCTAGACATGGGCTGGTTGCCCATGCCTAGTCCATCCTTCGTTTTTATATTTTATTATTAAATTTGAAATGGTTTTGTTGAAGAATTGTTTCTAAAGCTTAAAATATTCTTCCTGTTTTCTTTATATGATATTTTTTTAATTTTAACTACTGCATTTCTTTATTTGCTTTTGTAATTAGTGCATTATTTTGTTTTTAGTTCTTTTAATTTTATTTTTTTAATTATTCTTTAATCATTTTTAAGTATATTTCATTTCTATTGGTTACTTTTTTAATTGATCTAATTAGTTCTACTGCTAAATGTCTTGCATGCATCTGTTCTATTGGTATCATTTCTATTCTCTATATCTACACAATGTTTTGTTCAACATTATTTTTCAATGTTAGAATTTGTTTTTGTCCTTTATTTAGCAATTCTTATTAATTTTCATTTCATTATATATGCTTTCTTTATTTTTAATTTGAATTTCTCTTCCAACAATAAATATGTTCTAATCAGAAGTTCACCTTACTAACTCAAATATAAATTTGTCAGTGAATCTCCAATAATTTTAAACTTTCTCCTCAGATAGTTATTTCATTCTCAGCTTTGTCCTTTGATTCCTGTATTACTTTATTTTAATACAAATTTGAAAGGAATGGGGACAGATTACATTTGGTGAATCGAGGTTAAAGACCATGTTTTACTTGTCATGAATCATAAAGTGCCTTCATCTTCTCTTATTCTTGCTATCTGATTTTATTTTTTTTACAGAATTTATATAAATTCTCCCTATATTGAAGTCAAAATTTCTTTAAATATTTTTTCCACACTTCAATATCAAATAGAACTACAGATGGTTAGCTGGCTTTCTAAGATTACTTTTTAAGATTAGTCTGAGGGTCGTAATGGGCTTCCTTGTACCTTTACTGCTTCTGAAACTAATCTGATTTTCATCAAGTAGGGTAAAAACTATAAAAGACCCAATTACAGTTCTAGAAAACTGCTTTGTGCCATTTTTTTTGTGAACACCATTGTAGTAGCTCTAAATTCATATCAGTATTACAACAGGTAAATATATTTAATTAAGAATACAATTTATATTTAAATTTAAAGTAGTCTCACACCCCACACTAAAAAAAAATAAATAAATAAAACATTGATAAAATTTACGAGTTTATAAAAATAGATATTTAAAATTTAAACTGAATTATTTCAGATTTTAAACAGTAATCAAACTAAAATGGTGGGGATATAATCTGAACAATTAGATCACAACTGCAAAATCAGTTGACTACTCATTCATTACTGAAAAGTTGCAAATTGTGATTTAGCTGTGCATGACATTGGATTGACCTTAACCATTTTCAGTGTGTTGCTCATATTGAAATTTTTATTTTTCCTTTAAATTTGTGATTAAAACTAGGCTCATAGATTTAAAACTAACTTTTTATAAACAAATTCTTAGAGGTTAGGAAACATACTGTGAATTTTATTTTTATCATCAGAACGAAATAAAGAATAGAAATTCGTTCATCGATCGATTATCATTTTGTATTGAATCACATTTATCAAAGAAGATATTTTAGAATTATGTCTGCCTGTTTTACAATACACGATAGTATTTATGAGTTTTTTTTAAAAAAGGCACCCGTTTGGCAATTCAGTGAAAATTTTATGATATACATAGGAAGTACGGTATAGTAATTATGTGTCATGAAATCTTTTTCAGTTTTGTTTGTAACTTTTTTGTGATTTACAGCTTTTTATCATCCATTACAATAAATATTTCTTGTACACCTACAATTAGAATAAATATTGAAAAAAAAGAAATTTAATGTGAGGTATATAATCTGAAATTCATGATTCCTA
>JAAAKQ030148124.1:0-13031 GCA_010016005.3 Zanna intricata
ATCATCATCGCCACCCACCCGAGCAAGCCCGGACAGATGACAACTCAGCAGAGGGCTATCCATCACCCCTTCCCCCTACCGGTCCGTCTCTTCAACACATTATTGTGGGCTTTATCTGTATTCGGCTTCTGCATTCTTCGTCCTCGATATCACACACTCATTCTTCATCACATTCATTCATCTTAATCCACACCACATTTTTCAATAAAAACTTTTCACTTTTCAATAAAAAATTCAATAAAAACAATTTAAAAGAAACACGACAAAAAATCAGAAATTTTAGTGAAACAATATTTTATGGATTTCTCGATAAAAAGTTTCATGCGATAAAAATTAGCTTATACGAAATTTAAAAGAACTTGATTTGGTTTTTACTTCCATCTACTTCGTACAAAGAAGTATTGTAATCGCGAAAAATTTCGATTTTCACATTTCAACGGGAATATCAGTTGTGACCATCCCTGTATCCATTTTGACTAGTTTATGAGTGACGTCTGTGCATATGAATCTCGCATAACTCATAAACGGTCAGCCATACGATTATAAAATTTCATATTTAGGACTATTGTAAAATTTACTTGTCCACCTCCCCTTTTGATTGCAATTGACTAAACCAGAAATAGCCAAAAAAGCGCAAAATCCAAAAAAAAGTCTGGATTTTGGACTTTTTCTTAACTGCAGTTATAAGCCCTTATTAACAACTTTTTAACGACATATCATAAGTGGTACTTATTTTCATTGGTTCCAGAGTTATAGCCAAATAAAATTTTTATTAATGTAATATTCAGATCATACAAGGGGAAGGCACATCGGTTCGAATCAAGTTCATCTCATTTTTTTTTTTTTTTATTAACTTTTCTTTTTAATTTAAATATATTGTTTTATTACCAATTATCAGCTTCTGATTGCAAAAAAATTGTTTACAATAAATAATAATTCAATAATAACAATAAAATATAAATAAATTCGAAGTTATTAGTGAAATAAAATTTTATGGACTTTAAAAATAAGTCTACGTAATTTAATAAGTATTATTACATTATGTGTATATGTAATAGATTTGGTGAAACATCTGATTATTTAATATTAATTTAAGATTATAATTTGCAATTGTATTATTTTTAGATTTTAGTACAAGGAAGTCATGTAGTCTCCACATCAGACTTTCTTTATCTATAATTTGATAGATGAAATGATCATTTTTATTTATGTAATTATTGTTTATATATGTATGTTTGTTTCACCATAGAAGCTCAACGGCTGAAGTGATTTAGATGTATGCCCACGCATTGGATTTCTTATGTTACCAGGAATGACATAGTCTATATAAATTTATAAATGCTTTTATATAAATAAATTTAAAAAATTTGAAAAAATATATATACAAAATTGTCACCCGCATGTTTTTTAATTATTAAAGATCAGTATTTGTCAGCATTGTTTTTTTCGGAAGTCGTGTTGTTTAATTCTTTTAATTTTTTCCTTCTTTAATGTTATTCTTTAATCATCCTATATCAAAAGGCAATGTTCTTTTTTTATCAGTCGTGTTTTTTTTAATATTTATCTCTTCCCCGTTTTTTTATGCAATTTTTGTTATTTTTTTTAATATTTAAAAAATAGATCGTGTTTCATTGCGTAATACGATAAAGGCTACTCGTTTTATCTGAACATACAATATTACGAGTGGGCGTAAGCGAAGAGAATTGCACACGGAGCAGAGGTAATTAAATCTCTTTATTATATTACGCTTATCTCTAAATTTAAAGTTAATCCATAAGACTGTCGTCCTTCAAAGGTCATATATATATATATACATATACCAACCGCTCTTCGACAGCCATCCTTTTAATATTTAAATTACAAACTACAAAAATCCTAATTAAAACAACTTTAATTTTTTAACATCGGATAATATTTTACGTGCGAATAACCGGGGGAAAACAGACCGCGCGAAGGGGAAGCGCAAAAATAAATTATAAAATAATAAGAAAAGAGAAACTTACGTTAAAGATTAAGTCCGTTCAAAACTTAATAACCATCTCGGAAATTTCGAGTAATCGACCGAATGAGTATGTATCGTAATAAAAATAACAAATGTTTCGCACCATTTTTAAAACGTAACATAATAATTTCACCCGTGATTAATTTACAACGAATACCAGTGTAAAACTGAAACGTGAGTTAATTTTTATTTCATTAATTTTTTTAATTAAAATAACTAAATATTTTGTTTAATTAAACGTTTTAATATACACGAACCAAAATACATAAAAATAGAATAAATATCTTAACGATTTACTTAGACGGAATTCTTATTAATTTATCCTGTGACGCCGTTTATGTTTGAAATCGACTGATTTTTAAAACGATGTAAAGTTTTATGACCATCCATCGCTTACGGGAATATAGAGAAGTGTAAATACAGTAGATCTACGATTTAATATCGCTAGCCAGTTGAATATATATATATATAAATTCTAGCCAACATGTCTAGCCAGAACCTGGACCCTAGGAGCACAAGTCAGCCCAGGCGAATCCCGAAGCCAATTCAAGAGCTCCCGAAGCTCTTGAATTTGCTTGAAAGAGGCCTACCCCATGGCTACAGAGCACAGTTTGATCGCCATTCCCAACTTTTCATGGTGACCGACACCCTTGACATCCACAAAGCTTGCTTCGGTCGCCATTCCCATCTACACAGAGAGTTTCACCTCTGTACTTTCACACTACATCTTATCCTCATGACTGTGAGAATAATATTGATATAGAATAATTATTATAATATTAATGCTTTATATAAACCTGAAAAGGAATCTAAATTATAAAAGGTAAAATTAGAGTAACTATGGTAATGAATGTACAGAAATCTTTGACGACGAAAGATTCATAACGTATCTCTTTTCCATGGAGGCAGAAATATAATAATAAAGTAAAAGGATTAATCTTTTTTCCTTAATGAATATCTTTAATTAGTGACTTCACCATCCTTGGGGTGAAGAAATAATGAACAATTTTATATTTTAACCTTCAAGGGAACCAACGACCTTGGTCTGTGGCATAAAACCTTCCCAGGGATAACACGATAGGTCGGTTGGTTCTCGCGTGAAGCAATAAGAGATAAACAGACAATCTTATATATATATATATATATCCGAATAACCGTGATCTGTTTGATTGAGAGTGTACTGGATGCGTGCAAAAGTTAGCCTTCAACCTTATAACAAACACCCCGTTTGAACTTTTGAACATTTAAAATCGAACAATACAGTATTTGGCAGAGATATATGAGCACCCCGTTCCAACTTGTAAAACAGCGTTTCACAAACAAAGAGTGTGCCACACATTCTTTGTTACCAGTTGATAGTGATGATAGGTCTAGCCTCACATGAGGTGCTCGCATACTTCACAATTGTAGCCTCACTCGCAGCCCCCATAGGAAACCCATTATTATGAATCATAATATTATTTCATTTAACGAAAATTTAATTCTATTATTTTCATAATATTATGCATTCGATTGACTTGAATTATGGTTTTCAAACCAAACTCGCACAGCCAAAGAGACTCACAGTTCATTAATTCAATTCATTAAAGTTTGTACTAAAACTAGCAAATCTCCATTAAAACGTGTTTTATTATATTTTTCAGATTTTTTGAGATAAAATATAACTAAAAACATTCTGAGTTACACCAAGAAAAGTGGTTACAAATTTGGCTGCGATTGATCGAGTATTTTTTTTTTTTTGCTTAATCAGGACAAACAAAACCCTCTTTCTCTTTATATAATAGTATAAATCTACATATATATGTATGTGTATACATATATATATATATATATATATATATATATACACTATATTTAAATCTATATTCTATTTGGTTTACTGGCATTTCTCCCGCCACAACCTCATTCGGTCACCCTAAAGCAAAAGACCGAATGTCTGTGTAACGGCTGTCAGTGCGGACACTGAGGAAGACACTGTCAAGTTTGGCATGCACGGGGAGGGGTACCGCAGCGCTCAGTGCTAGGACCACTGTTGTAGAATGTGGCGTACGACAGTCTCCTAAGGCAAGAATTGCCTGGAGAGGTGCAGGTGGTCGCGTACGCCGACGACATAGCTCTGTTTGTGTCCGGGCGATGCCAGAGATGACATCGAAAGGACCGCTGACGAGTCTATTGGAATCATCAGTGCATGGCTGAGAAGAAGAAGACTGAGCTAGCCTCCGATAAGACAGCCATGGTCGCCCTAGTAGGAAAAAGAAGATTGAGAAGACTGGAGGTCAGGGTGGACGGCCATACGCTACGGTCAAGGAAAGCAGAAGCGCTAAGTGTCTGGGCGTGTGGCTGGACAGGTCGAGGACCATCACCCTGCACCTATAGGAGGTGGCCAAGGAGGCGGAAATAACGCTGGCAGACCTAAAGAAGGTGTTGGCTTCAAAGGGTAGTCCTAGAGCTAGCAGGCGTCGCGTGCTATTGTCTGTAGCTAATTCTACGGTACTGTATGTGGTTCCGGTGTAGCACAAGGCGCTGGAGGTAAGACGGAATGTTAACAGATTGCCTTCCCTTCAGCGACGTGCAAACTTGAAGATCACCTCGGCCTACCGGAACGTATCACGGGTGGCGGCGGAGGTGATAGCCAGAGTTCCACCTATTCATCTTCGTACATGGGAGCTCAGACGGATTTATCAGGGAACACCAAAGCCGAAGGCTAGACGCCTAGAAGAATGTAAGGCCGAGTAGACGAACTCAGACAAGGTCGCGTGGACAAGAAGGCTTATCCCGCACCTGGAATCGTGGCTCAGGAGAGGTTTTGGGGAGGTAGATTTCTATTTAATCCAGCTTTTCTCAGGCCATGGTAAGTTTGAAGAGTTTGTACATAGGTTTGGGATAAGGGACACACCAACCTTTTTTTTCCCCCTGGATCGGACCTCTAATAAAGTATGGCACAACCCAGGAAAGAAGAATCTCACTCTAGTGGTAGTCTAGTGTGCGGAACAAGGAAAAACCGGAAACACAAACCAAGGTTTCCATCTTTATTAATCAAAAGCTTTCTTTTACCCATAGGAAATCTTTCTTTTGTTTTCTTTTACTTATCGGGGAACGCAAGGCTACCCCTATTTTGGCCCCAAGGGGCCGGGACTGTGTCAGGTTTCTTCCACTTAGTTCGCCTCTTATTTGTTTATTTATATGTGAATGTGCGAGCGTATTTGTGTTCGCGCCGGCGGATACAGGAGTCCACGTGCGTTATCATTGCCGCCCATCCCCGCAAGCAGGGACGAACGACGACTCAGCAGAAGGCTGTCCCTCCCCTCCGTCTCAGCATGAAGCCTATTTCAATCGCTGTGCAGTTACCTTCTAGATCATATGTTGAAAGTTAGTCAAACCCATTGGATACGTCCCAGTAGCCAAGACGCCAGTCCTCGACTTCCTTATGCTTGATAACAAGCCTAGCAAATCCCTCAATTTTTTACCAATTTTGAGGGAACTCCAGCATGTATTGGATTAGTTCATCTGGCGAGAGGCCCTCAATATCCAGCGTCCACGTCCGGTTGACCCATTTGGGACATTCGAAAAAGAAGTGCTCCACAGTATCTTCCGCTGGACAGTGGGCGCACAGCGGGAAATCCCGAAAACCAAATCGATGCAGGTTGGCATTAGTGCAACCATGCCCTGTCAGTAACTGAGCGACGAAGTAGCCCACCTCTCCGTGTTTCCTGTTTCAATGTCAACAATGAGGCGTCTAGTCCAGCCAGGCGTTGGTCCCGTGCGACATCTATCGCTCCGTACAGCGCAAATCATTTTTTTAACGTCCTCCTTACTAACGCCCACGTAGCGGAGGGAACGTTCTCTGATTAATGGATCGATGGTGGCAACGCCAGCCAGTACGCATAAAGCCGAGTAACTCGTCGTTCTATAAGCTGAGACAACCCGGGTAGCGTCTTTCTATGTATGCTGACCAGCCTGCTAAGATTTCGCTTGATGACGACGGTTTTGCCCCAGATCGGAGAGGCATACAGTATAATTGAAGTGATTGACGTCATTATCATCCTCCGTTTCGTAGCCCTGGGAACACCTAGCGAAGACATAAGTCGACCTAAGGATCCGAATAATGATTCCGCTTTGTTGTACACGTGCAGAACATGTCGTGTGAAACTCGTCCGAACCGCCGATCATCAGCGCTAAGTCTCAGCATACCCTATCGATCTGGCAGATGCCAGCAATTGGAGACATAAAATGTCGTGAAATACAATTAGCGAGATTAGTGGACCCAAAACGGAATCCTGAGGGACCCCACCAAACACGTTTCATTCCAGTTGCCCGTCACTTGTTTCAATATGAGAGCGGCGATTGTGGAAATATTGTGATATTTGCTGAAGCACGTAAGAGCTTATTCCCTTGTTTTTTAAAGCGTCTATGTTCTAAGGAATCGAGCCGAAAGCGTTTCTGATGTCCAACAAAACAAGTGCCGGGATACCGCGGGTTCGCCGAGTACCAGATCTGACCTCAGCTGCCCACTCCAGCACATTGCCAATACCCATGATAGTGGAACGGCCCTTTCGGAAACCATACTGATATGGTTGCGAGCCCTCACCTTCGTCCAACTCATCAACCAGCCGGTTGAAGATCGCTCTCTCCAAGACCTTGGCAATGTTGTTCAGGAGACAGAGAGGCCTAAGTTCCCGACCAACTGTTGTATCTCCGCGCTTGGGGATAAACACGACTCTGGACTCTTTCCAGCAGTCGTGGAAGATCCCTGTCTCAAACTGATCATTAAGAAGTTGCAATACGATGCCAGGTGTTTTGCGCATCAGTCATTTCAGAACAGAAGCCGGAAAGCCGTCCGGGCCCGTACTGCTTGTATTTCTCAGGCCAGTGATGGCATGTGCAACTTCGCCCATGGTAAGGCGTCTACTTTCAAAGATACCGACTGGGTCGATGTGTGCTTCCTCACAAGGGAATAGCTGTTCCATAGCAGCGGTGGCGTCATCCTCTGTGAGCAGGGGAAGTCTGCCGCCGAATATTTTTATTACAATCTTGTAGGCGAAGCTCCGGGGTCATTTTCAAGCTCTTCACGTAGTGCCTTCCCGCTATTTTTTTTTAGCCTGTTTGATCTCATAGTTGAGAGTTCTGTGAGAAAGTCTATAGTCATCCGTGGCCGCTTTAGCGTTAATGCTGCCCTGCCTTGGGAGCCGTTCCGCAAATCTTCTTTTATGTTTAGTGGCACGACGGAGTCTGCTTATATGCTTTCTCCACCAGTACACCCGCTTACGATCAGCATTGAGTCTCTGGTGTCTGCCCATCTCTTCGCGGATAATTCACTGGAACGCTTCTGGCGTGACATTGACGTGTTGTAATCTGACAGCTACTGTATCCACCAAATCATCAACCTGACGACTGGACAATCCGGGTGGGGAGCGGTTTGATCTTGTTCTGATGAGGGGGTCATTTAACTCCAATAACGCCGCCTTGTGATTAGTGGCTGTGTATTCGTCGAGAATATTCCACTGACAGCAGTTCGGCCCCACCCTTCGTCAATTAGGGCCAGATCAAGGACTGACTCGTGACTCCGGGCAGCGTATGTCGCTGTGTTGTCATATAGGCAAACGAATCCATGAGACACCATGAACTCCGTCGGAGCTTTACCCCTGCGAGTGTTATAATGGAATCCCAACCCCATAGCCTTGGCGTTGAATAGTATCAACTTCTTATTTGTTTTAACGACTGTATATCTTAATTCGTCCATGTGTCTGATAAATTGTTCGTGGACGCGACTGGGAGAAATGTAAACGGCTATCAGTACGGGCCAACTCAATTCTATGACTAGAACACCAGCGTTACGGTAATAAAAACTCCAACTCTACCGATTTGATACGTCTTTGATAGCTATGTCTCCATTGGTCATCAGTGATCCAATTGCTGAAGGCTACAGTAAGTTTGTTCGACTCAGTGGCAACTATAAAGTCAACATTGCATCTTCAATTAAATTGTGTGGGAGATTGCTTCTGTTCATATTTATTAGTTAGAACTTAGTCATTGAGATTAGCTGGCGCATCCAAGCCTCGGGCGCGACGTTTGATTTGAGACCTTCTTTCAGGACAATCAGTCCTAAAATGGCCGTCCCGACCGCACTGAAAGCAGGCTCTCAATCGGTCTGGGCCCTCAGATCTGGATGTGCGATGTCCTTGCGCCCAGCATTTAAAACACCTATCTATCTCGTCTCCTAGAAAGATTCGGCAGGATATCCATCCGATTCTTATTCTACCGGCCTTAATGACGGTGTTTACTTTATCCACTGGAAGAACAGTAGCCGTCTTCGTGTTCCCTAACGTCTCCCTGTTTGTCATTCCCGAGAACTGTTCGTGATCTCATCTGACGTCGTAAGGGCGTCGATGTCCTTAATCACGACGCGCTTCAATCAAGTACGGTGTAACAGAGAGACACTGACGTCCACTACTGTCTTGTTATTTTCTTGTAAAAATTGTCAACCTTAACCAACCTGTCAGGGACACACCAACCTGTGTAAATTGTACTGAAGATATACCCCAGAGCATGCGTTTTTTTCACTGTAGAAGATGGGGAGTCGTGGGTCTAGAAGGGGCCACCCCAGACAACATAGTAGAACACACGCTCCAGGGAAGGAGTTATTGGAATGAGGTAGCAACGCTGGTCTCCCGCCTGCTAGACATCAAGCAAAGGGAAGCAGTTGAATGGGGTGCAGACTAGAAGAACAAAACTGAAACCTCCCGGTTTGTCAGAGTTGGAGATAAAGCAACTAATGGATTTTTCAAAGCCCTCAAGCCTTCACTGATTCAATCTATTGTGTAAAATATAAAACGGGGAGTGTGATGCACGTGATGGGATGAATCATGGTGCTGTGTAGGGCCAGGGAGGCAGCCCAGTTGCTGAGGATTCCCGGGTCCGGAGCACAAGCAAGAGAGTTCTGGATCGGGATACTTCTGATGACGCGTGGAGGCCCTTCGATGTGTGAGAGGGTCGCGCACGAGGGGGCAGGGCCGGGTGTGCGAAACGCATACTCGACCCTCGGTAGTGATAGGTGTTAGGGCCGAGAAGGGCAGCTCTCCAGAGGACGGGCTCTTAAGCTACCCAGAAGCGGGGGGTCGGAGGATCTCGATGAAAGGTCTCTAGGAATCGGGATCTCTCCGAGACCGGAGAGATCCCGATGGGTGTCCAGTTTCAGGATCTTAGTTTGGGGGGGGGGTGGTAGTTAATCTGTTGCTACGCCCTTTGCAGCGGCTGACAACATACCTAACGGTGGTTCCAGCTGCTGCAAGAGTGCTTAACAAAAAAAAAATAGAAGAGAAAAAAGTCACCTACTGATGCCAATTTAACCATCGCAGAACGTCGTAACGGGCGAGGTGAGGGCGTCCGCACTAATCGGCCCCACCAGATACCCCTTCCTGATTTGTATTATTTCAGGTGGACGAGACTTCAAATAGTAGGAGGGTAATGCACTCTCCAACATCCTTGCGTTCCGTTCCATTCCTGATGCCAATTGAACAAAACAACCACATCAAGGGACTCCCACACAGTCCCACAATCCGGCTTTCGCCAAATTGACAAATTGTGAGTGCCAATTTTCCCCTTGACCTCTAAGTTTCAGGGTGACCTTAGAGTGTTCTAGGCCTCCAAGAGCGGGGCAGTCGAACATCATATGTTCATTTGACTGCACCTCCTCCCCGCAGACGTATACTTCATCATTTGCCAGGCAGAAACTAAACAGATATTCAAATACATGAAACTGACACGGTTGGTGATCACTTGAGCTTCTGTTGCCCTTAAAAAGGAACTACAAGCGTACCATCCTTCCAAGTCCTGTATAAATTTATACAAGGACCTTCCCTTAGTAGTGGTGATCCATTCTCGCGGCCATGCTTCCATCGCGAAGCTCTGAAGCCTCTTCCGAAGACGGGAGACCGGTGACTGTACGAAATTAGGAACATCCGGGGCATTGTGATCACCTGATCGTTCTCGACTTTGCTATAGATGCTGAGGAACGGGTGACAAGATGGGTCAACTTGTTGAGACTTCTAAATGCCTAGAATATAATGGATGACACAGTACGGGAAGCAGAGCATGCAGAGTAGACAAACACCGGATCGGAGGCCAGGAAAGTGAAGCGATCAGAACATGAACTGTCTTCATCTAAATGTTGATAGGAGGAGATCGCTCGTGAACTCATTTGGAAATATGCAACAGAAGAAGATATTGATTTCATATTAATCGCAGAACCGAATCATCGTATGGTTTCAAAGAATTGGATGGTAGATGAAAACCACAATGCAGCAGTTAAACAAGTCAGCAATAAATCTGCCATTCGAGACAATATATCTAGAAAAGGAATAGTCGCAATCAAATTAAATTATCTTATACTGATGAATTGATATATTTCGCTAAACTGCGATGAAGATGAATTTGAGGAATTCGTATTAGACTTACAGAGGATGATAAGAAGGGCGGGGAGACCGGTTGTCCTAGCCCGGGACTATAAACCTGAGTATATAGAACTCGGTGGAATAGGATCAACTCACCGAGGAGGACAACTAGCTGCCAAGCTTGGAACAGTGAATATGAATGTAGTTAATACCCCGTGAGTTAAGACCTTTATTGGTCGAGGAGTAGGATCGATTATAAATATTACTGCGGTTGTATAAGAGATCTTACATAGAGTATCATCATGGAGAGCCCTACCAGAAGACTTTGCTAGTGACCACCTAGTGATCCGCTTTAATATAAGACTGGACAACCCGGTTATAAAGATAAAGAATTACTGCTGGAAACCTAATGAGATTCAAATCCAACGCTTTTTAGTTATTGAGAGAGTGGACAGAACGAACGATTGAACCTCAGCTATATTTCTGCAGATTCTACAAGTAGAGACAGTAATGCTAAAACCACAAGATGATGATAAAAGGCATAAAGTGATGGTCTAATGAAATAGCGGCACTCAGACGAACAAAAATCATCGCTCGTAAGAAACGTCAAAGGGAAAAAAGGATCCAATCTACAGAAATAGCAGGAACCGAGCTGAGATATAAAATAGCTAGAGGAAATCTCAGTTATGCAATAAAATCAGCCAAACGACAGAAGTGGGAACAACCGGCAAACGAACCAATCATTCACCCATGGGGTAAAGCATATAGATTTGTACTATACAAATTCAGAAGACCATTATCTGTATTATCGAGGGAGCAAGTTCAACGTGCCATACTAGACCTGTTCTTGACTGCAGTGATCACACAAATACCTGAGAGATCACAAGAAGAACGTCAATTTAACATAGCAGAGCTTCAGGGCCCAGTCAGAAGAATAAATAAAAACAAGAGTCCAGGACCAGACGGGGTACTGGGTACATTCTTCTTTGCATTGGCAGAGGTCGATCCTTGGTTGATCTTAGAAGCAAGGCACTGTCACCTGGGACTTTTCGATGGACGTGGAAATTAGGGAAATTATTATTAATACCAAAGCAGACAAATGCAATACAAACTCAAACTTACAGACCCATATGTCTTCTTTCAGCGCTTGGCAAGCTATACGAGCGCCTGTTGGAGGGGAGAATAAAGGAAGAACTGGACCCCTCAGGCGGTTTAGCTCCAAATCAATATGGATTCAGGAAAGGGAGATCCTCAATAGACCCCCTCAGGTGAGTAATGGAATGGATCGGGAACTGCAGAGCGGGTATCCAGAGGACCAGAAGGATACCTCTGATGTTTCTCCTGGATGTCCGCAACTCCTTCAATAGTGTTCCGTGAGGCACATCACGGAGGAGATGCAAAGACGGAACATAATTGAGTAGTTGCGGGTGTCAATTAGCAATTATTTAACAGACCGGGAATTAATCACACTAATGGAAGGAGGAGAATTACGTTTTCAAATGTGCGAAGGAGCTCCTTAAGAAGCAGTATTCAGCCCCCTCTTGTAGGACCTCGTGTTTTACGGGGTGCTGAGGTTGGAGTTCCCGGAGGGAGTTACACTACTGGCATATGCAGATGACTTAGCTTTACTAATTGATGTTTGTATGGACGCAGTAGAGATAAAAGCTAATCAAACAGTAACACGTATTAGCGTGTGGTTGAGAGACAAAAGTCTTCATTTGTCACCTTGAGAACACAAGTCATGGCAGTGACTGGCAGAAAAAAAAATACGCCAAATTAAAGTGACAGTAGAATCAACGTTCACTGTTAAATATTTAGGAGTTTGATTCGCCAGGAATGGGCTCATTACAACCCACTTCAAGATGGTTTTGGAGTAAGTGGAACGCATGCCCAATTTATTGGGGCATTTGATGGGTGCAATATGGAGACCTCGCCTCTTTTAAAAGAAAATTGTTGATGACTGCGGCAAAATTAATTATTCAATATGCAGTGCCGGCATGATTTGTAGCACTGGATGTTCGAAGAAATGTTAAAAGACTAAATGCAGTTTAGGCTGTAGCGGCCTATCGCATAGTATCAACAGAAGCGACGTGTGTATTGGCGGGTGAAGGGCCTATCCATCTGAAGGTGTGGTTAGAAAAGACGCTAAAAATCTATTACATCAGGAATGGCAGGATAAATGAAGTAGGGCCGTAAGAGGAGTATGGAAAGGGCAACGCATACCTGATATTGGTCCACGGCTGGGAAGGGGTCATGGGGAGGTGGGATAACATATAGCACAACTCCTCTCCGGTCATGGAGAGTTCAACGCCTATCTTCATAAATTAAAGAGAAGATCACAATATGATTGTGCATATTGTGGTGAGATTGATACGGTATACCATACATTTTCTGAATGCCCCAGGTAAGAGACATAATAAAAGGAGAAATAATCAGTTGCGGATTACTCTGGAAAACATAATTGGAAGGATTTTTGGTTTACTGGCATGTTTCCCCCCACCACCCCATTCGGTCGCCCTAGAGCATAAGACCGAATGTACGTGCCACGAAGGGCTGCTTGTACCTAAAACGTTTTCTTGCGACCATTTAACAAAGCTCCTAGAGCTGAAATAAAATGCGTGAGCGGTCAAAACCTGGCG